>CM021777.1:635536-783824 GCA_011076525.1 Nettapus auritus | reverse complement strand
CCCCGCTGGCCGTTAGGGCGCATGCCGAGCGCCGCGCGGCTCCAACCTCGCGCCCCCCTGACGGACGTCAGTCCCCGCCAATCAGTGGCCTCTCGCGGGAGCGGCTCCTCCCTCCGCCAATGGGGCGGCGGGACGGCCCCAGCGGCCCAGCCCCTCTGGGCCGTAGCGGCCTGTGAAGTGCCTGGCCAAGCCCCTTCTTCCTCTTCCCGGCTTTCCATTGAATGAAGTCCCCGCCGGCCAACGGCAAGTTCCCAGCGGGCTTGACGGACGTCTCCGCTCTCCATTAGGAGCAGGGAGCCGCGGCACGCCCGCCAATAGGCCGCCGAATGCGAGCCTAGGGGGCGGGCCCTCCCTCCCAGGCGGGCGGGGGAAGGCCGCGGCTATCGATCCCGCTGCTGGAGGGAGGCGGCGGGGAGGCAGCACACAAAATGGCGGCCACGGCTGCGGAGGCGGCGGCGACTGCGGCGGTACCGGGCGACGGCGGGGCTGGCGATGCCGAGCCCGAGCTGGAGCCCATCCCGGGCAGCGAGGCCGGCGCGGACCCTCTGCCCGCCGTCACCGAGGCCGTGGAGTCGGCGGTGCCCGACGGGGAGGAGGCCGACGGCGGCGGCAAGGTTGCTCCCGGCGAGGCCGAGGAGCCGCAGCCGGCCCGGAGCCCGGCCGGGAGGCGGGAGGCGGACGTGCAGAGGCCGAAGTCGCCGCCTCCTCCGCCCGCCGCCCCGGAGGTGGTGCTGGCGGCGGCTGCTTCGGCCCGGGCCGAGCTGCGGGGAGCGCCCAGCCCGGAGCCCGAGTCCTGCCCGCCGCCTGCTGGGCAGCCCGAACTTCCCGAGGAGCCGCAGCCCTGCCCGCCGGCTACTGGGGGCTCCGCGAAGCCGGAGCCCGGGGAGGAGCCGTCCCGGCCGGAGGAGGAGGAGCCGGATGCTGCTGCTGCCGCCGGTGCCGGTGCCGGGCCCGGGTCGCCGGTGGCCGGGGCTCCCGGCGGAGGGGAGGCGGAGGCTCCGCTGCTGCCTGGCTCGGAGGTGCGGGTCACCCTGGATCACATCATCGAGGATGCCCTGGTGGTCTCGTTCCGGCTGGGAGAGAAGCTCTTCTCCGGGGTCCTCATGGACCTCTCGAAAAGGTGAGATCTCCCGGGGGAGCCGTCCCGAGCTGCCGCCTCATCCTCCTCCTCCCCAGGAGGCCGGGGCCTTGCGGAGTCCCCCTCCAGGGGCCCTCAGCCCTGTCCCCTGGTGGGAGCTTGGCACCGGGGCTCCGGGAAGGGGCCGAGCACACGGGCATCCCCCTGCTCGTTGGGGGGAAGCCCCGAGCTGCAGAGGTGGGCACGCATCCACGCCGCGTGCCGGGCCTGGAGATCCGCGGTGCTTCCCCTCCTGGGCTCGTGTCTCCTATTGCCTAGGTAACCTTAATTGCACTACCTGCTATTTCCCAGAATAGTGGTTTCCAAGCCAGGCTATTATGGTCCTGAAGTGTGGTTATTAATGTTAATTGCTCCTTGTGTGCGGAGAACGGGGTGAAGTTTAGCGGTTATTAAATACCGGGATTTTTATTTTATTTCATTTTGGGAATTGGTATTCTCACAAAGTAACTTATGAGATTGCAAGGCCTGGGTTCTGGTTTTCTATTGCCTTCCTATAGCAAGGGGCTCTTGGGATGCAGCAAGTCATCGTTGTGAGTCTATATTTATAAACACACTAACTGCTGTTTACAGGTGAAAATCTCCGTTCTCTATTTTGTTTTATAACCATATAAATGATATGCAACTACATGGGAGAAAAGTGAAATTTGACCAGGGTTATTTTTAAAAAAGAATTGTGGAAAATCTAGATTTTGTCAAAATGTAGACCGCACGTGTGTGTCTTATTGCCATCATCTGTTTAATAACTTGTGTAATAACAATATTGACAGCATCTCCTGAAAGAAAGGTATTAGCGACCAGCACTTTTGTCCTGGGCCTAGCATCTTGATTGCTTTTTGAAACAGAAGGCGTTTTCTGAAAACTAAGTTCTGGATAATGTCATGGAAGTAAGTTTTAAATGTGTAAGTCATTGGTAACTTTGAATTTCAAATCACAATTTCTCTTTTCAAAGCCAATTACTAAAATATGATCTGCAGCCTGTATTCTTTTGCAGTGTGAAATACTGAATGCCCCAAAGAAGGCCAGGAGGAGTTAGGTTATAATGCTAGTTAACATCTGTTCTTTTGTAGGTCTGAAGGTCTGGTACGCAGCAAAATCACACTATTACCTTGGTTAGGAAGGTGACTGAGCATGTGCTTCTGTACTTCTAGGAATCTTTGCTTGTGAAGAAGCAAAATGAGGTGTCTGCTCCCTTACTCCTAAAAGGGATTATCTCTTTTTATACATGTATTGACCACAAATATCCCTTCGCTTGCCTGAGGTTTTGTTGTGCGCTGATGATCCTTTTCTCGTGCAGCAGATCTACTGCAGCCCTGTGCATTAAAGGTCACCTGTGGAAGGCAAACGCCCTGCTTCTTCTGCACTGTGGCTCTGGTGGCAGCATGCATCTCAATTTGTGCTGTTTTGAAACGCGGGCCCTGGGGAAAGCTTTCATCGTAAGGACTGGGGAAAGTGGCACGTGAAGGCTTGTGCTATTTCTCCCAGATGCTCTTATGCAGTTGAACTGTTTATTCCTTCCTCTTCATCTGTATGATCCTGGACTTCCTTCAAGGGCACTTCTTATATGGGAACCCAGAAGGTGAACTTAAGGCTGAAATCAAAACAACCTCAATTTCAGAAAAAATTTACATGAAAACAGTGGCATTTCTGGCATACAAGAGGGGTGGTTAGGGAAAAATGTCTCCCCTAGGTCATCCAAGTGCGTCTTCCTTTCCTAATGCAAATTTTGTTTCCTGTAGAGCAATATCGGAAGGCCTCTGTAGGAGAATTCTTGTTGAGTAAAAGTGAAATTTACATTTTAATTTACATTAAAAGGCAAATTTCGAAGTACCTTTTAATGAATACTTAGAAAAAAAAACTGTCTAACGAATTCTTTTGCCTTCCCAAGGCACGTTCTAAATTACTTAAATTTTGGAGAGAAGGAAAAGCAAAACTGTCCCCATATACTTGTGGTTCTAAAGTTGTTCATTTATTTTTTTCCCAATTCTGTTTCTGTCGTTAAAACAATGTTTTGACTTGCCATTTGAATATTGTGGACCTTGGTAGGAAGTTAATGGTGTATGTATTAAAGGTTTGATTTCCTTCTGTTCCCCTTTACCCCCTGCCCACCATGAATAGGATGTTCATTTAGCAGTCTGTAACACAAGCATACGGGTACCTCAGTGTTCAGTGGACTCTCTTCTCACCTTTATTTGAGGTAAGGAAGTATTCTCTCTGCCTGTACTGATGGCAGTGTGATGTACTGAAGATCAACCTGTCAGCTGCCGCACTGGAAGTTTTGAAAATGGGAAGCCATGTCTGTCAATCCCAAATCAATATCTTATACAGTAAATCATCCTTTCAGGAGGGACATATCTCCCTTTTTTACTCTGAAGGCTTACAGTACAAGTTAAAAACGTGATCCTACTGTTAAGATACAATGACAGCAGCAGCAATAACATGCAAGTGCCTTACTGCCTCCTAGGATAAGGTTCTGGTGTGGGTTCCTTGGCAGGTACGTGATGGAGCTGTGCTGGTACAAGAGGCAGGAAGTGCAGCCAGCCATCAGGCAGGGGAAGGCAATTGAGTTGGTTTGTCAAAGCAAATACTGGAAGGCTTCGTGCAAGAACATGGTTAATTTTCCATGCCATTGTTCAAATTTTCATTGAAAAGTACTTGTTAGGTATAGATAGGGCTTTTAAGCTTGCTGTATCCAGCATTTGATGAACTCTGTTTGTTTAGGGTATACGAGATGTTAATGCCACCTGCTGGCTTAGAATTAGTGTAAATCTTGCTCTGCACCTGGAGGAAATGCACAGAAGGAAATGACTGATGTGAACAGCATCTGTAACTCTGAAAGCGTAGGATTAAAAAGTCATGGTTTTGGTTTGCTCTTCTGGGGAGAGGGTAACTAGTTCTGCATTGTTCCCCTCCTGCCTTTTGAAAAACTAAGTGCTGGGGGACAGGAGAGGAGAATTAAATTTATATTCTGTTGTGTAGCCGTCAGCCGGGATTTGGGCTTCATATGGCTTTTTCATTTGACTAAAAGCTTGCTTCTCATCCTGTACTTGTGATTGACACTTCTAGAATCATAGAATATCCAAGTTGGAAGGGGCCCATAAAGATCGTTGAGTCCAACTCCTGGCACCACACAGGGCTACCAAAAAGGCAGCCCACTGTCTTTTTTTCTAAGCTATTTTCCCTCTGACTTGTGAATCTTGCAGCTCCTGGGGGATCAGGCAGTGGGAGATGAGCAAAGGGTTGTTTTGTGACCTGAAAGCTGTAGATAGCCAAAAAATGCTCAGTTTATTGCTAGAAGACAGGTGTTTAAAATTACATCTTAATTGGGGTTTGATTGTGGAAGAGAAAGAAAGACCTCCTGCTGCAAGGCATGCATGAAATCTAAGATGAAAATAAACTGTTACAGATAGGTTCAAATTCTGATAACGTTAGCAGTATTTTTCATTTATAGCAATCTTCCTTGGAGACCCTTGAATCCCGTGCTTCTTCCAATTATTCATTGGACTTTCTACTGCAAAATAATGTTCAGTGAACTGTTGCATACATTCCCCACTTTGTGTTGTCTCAGTCTGCAAAACGTTATATTTTTAAATCACTTAGATTTAACACTTGAAACTTGCAGTCTACAGACGCTGACACTTTGTTGACATTAATGCAGGGTGAGTCCAGTGTATTGTAACTGTGTGCCACGAGAAGTGGGGGGAAAGGTCCTCTGAGCTGTGAAGGATTCAGGATGTGATGCGAGGAAGAAGCAGCAGAAGTGTTACCTGGAAAAAGATGTGGTGTGTTTCTCTGTGCTCTTAAATTCTCTTTCTCTGCTAATTTAATAAATAGGGACTGTTGTTCTTTCTTGGCTAGGAAAAGCCTAAGCTCTGTGGAAGAACTGGTATTCTCAGCAGTGAAGAAATGTCTGTGTTATTTGGGCTTGTGGGTTTTACTTTTATTTCTTGGTGCATTTATACCCAGTTTGCAAGATGTTCCCCAAAATCATCCCCTATTCTCTTTTGTTGTTTCTCGGAAGTGTGAATGGGCCTAGAGGAATGCTAGCATTTAAGGAATGGCTGTAACATTTCCCTGGTATTTGCTTTGTTCCTAGAACTAGAAGCAGAGGTCTGATGTGAGCGTGTATGGCTAAGAGCATAAATTGCACATACTTTCTGATTGACAGGTTATGTTGAATAGTATAGTGTCAAATTTAGCCTCAGAGCACAGGGCTGGATCAGAGGACCCTGTATTATTGCTTCCAACCTAAATTTTTCTATGATTCTGTAATGCTTCAACTTTTGCATATGAATATAGCTTCTCTTGCATCTCTGTCTACATCCAAAACTTTACTGAGTCTTATTTGTGGTCACTTCTCAGATGCCTTTTGAAAGGCTTACCCGTTCCAGATTTCCACGTAGAAAGTAAAAATGGCTGACAAAACTGGACCTGCTTTTAGGGGGTTGTTAGTATGGGTATAAAAGGCTACAAGTGCTGCTTAAACTGAACAGACAGACTTTCCCAACACCTTCTGGCTTTCAGTGAGTACAAAAGTGTGACTTCTGTCCCCTGCCCCTTCTCAGAGCAGTGAGTCCTGATGTCCCTGGTACGTAGGGGATCTGTGGATCGTGTCTCCAACTTCCATTCCTTCAAGTGGCTGTGGTCTACAGCTGGTCTCTGATGCACTGGATAAAGGCTGAACTGTCACTTCTTCTCCCGGTATGCTTTTCTGTATTGAAATTCTGTATTTCTGCCTGAGTTACGTTGTTTTCTGAGGGCAGCTTGACTTAGCTCAAAGTATTGAGAGACAGAGGATTTTGAGAGCTCAAAGTATTGAGAGCCAGTGAAGTTCTCAATATGCTGTAAATGACTTATTTGCTTAATGGTTCTGTGGGACTGATGAACTTGTACAACTTGACACCGAGCTGATTTAAAGTTCCTCCATTAATAAATTATACTCCCTTCCAGGTGTCTTGGGTTTGACTGTTATATGGGTAATCTGGAAGTGTGTATCAAAGATACCTTATCATAAGACTTTGTCGTTTTGTAACACATCCAAATATATCAGTAAAGCATCCACTTTAAAATGGAAACCATGTGTGTAACTAACAGTAACGACAAATGTAAAAATTAAAAGATAACTTGAGATTCAGTGGACCTTCAGCCTTACAAACGTGTCGGTACAATTGCAGTAGTTAGTAGGAAGCCTAAGCTTAAAACGCATTTTATCTTTAAAATAAGTTTACTTTTGCATCCTTGATAGAACTCTTGAAGTTACAGAAATGAAGGACATTCTGAGAATTCACATGTAGATTCTTTCCAGTGAAAAACTGAAAGGTGTCTTTCCACTTCTGGGGGGAGGGAAGGAGTAACTGAGAACCATCTGAGTACCCTTCGGGCTTGTCAGCTTAGAGTTTGTTCTGTCTCTGCAGAGGCTAATTCTTCAAAGTCTGCGTCAGCATCCTGACTACATGGACTTCTGTGATCCAGTGTTAGGGAAGCTGAAGTCTTTGAAAGGACTTGTGATTTTATGGGGAGGTGTGCTGTAAGTTAATATAGCCTTTGGTATATTTGCGTATTGTTTGTAATCATTAGTTGGCTTCCATTTGTGTAGTGATTGCGGTAGGATAATAGTTGTTAGCATTTGATTTAAGTCATTCCTACCTTGAATACTTCTAAATGGCTATTTCTAGGTGCTCTTTCAAACTCCTTTCTATGCATACCCTGCTTTTCTGTCTTCCTCTGCCTTGAAAGTGCCCAAAACAAGAGCTTGGATGTCGGACAAGTGTTCCTGCTTGAAAAACCCTAAGCTTAATATTGATCTGTGAAG
This sequence comes from Nettapus auritus, assembly GCA_011076525.1. Taxonomy (NCBI): domain Eukaryota; kingdom Metazoa; phylum Chordata; class Aves; order Anseriformes; family Anatidae; genus Nettapus; species Nettapus auritus. The sequence continues at coordinate 776,877 of CM021777.1, read as the reverse complement.
TCTTTTCATCACGTAAGCTTCCTATTGGTTTGCTTAGATATGGATTGACACATACGGTTTCTTAAATTGACCTGTCATGTCTTTAACCAATTTTTTCTTTCACTGAGACTTTGTGATGGTGAGGCAACAGCTTTTCTTGATGACACGCTATTTCCAAGAGAGTCACTTACTTACATGTTACTTACCTGGTTCTTTGCCATGGTTTTAGTGCTCTAAATGAAATTGTCGTTTCCTGGTGTCTTTATCCTAGTCTTATATTGCTTTGGAGATGGGTAAACCTTTCAGCTGATAATTTGGCTTACGTGTATGCTTTTTTGATAAGGTGCCTGCCACTAAAACCAACAAGTTCTGTAACATGCTGTATCGCACCAGCTGAATCCTGTATTACAAATATGTCGCTGCATAATCTGCATCTTGGGTACAGCTTATTTTCAGGAGTTAGGAAATACTTTGTGTTGAAATAACTACGATCTAATTGCTTATTACTCTGGATATTATAATTTAAATTTAATATTATTTTTAAATTTAATATTATAATTACAATTTAATTATAATTGGATATACGCATGAAACAAATATACTTAGCCCTATCCTTACTTGAGCGCAGTATTGTATTTCCAGCATTCAGTCTTTGAGCCTTTATCCGTGATATATAAGAAACAATTGAATCATTTTTTTCTGTAAGGATGGTACTGAGCAAACGAGCAATACATTAAAAGGTAATCAGAGATTACCATAGTCTGACTTCATGACAACTCTCATCTTCACCACTATCATTTCGGACAGACTTGACTTAACACAGAGGAAGTTACTGTGTTTTGTTGACATTGACTCAGTGCTTGCAGACAAATAAGAAATACTTCAGAACCCGTTCTGTGGCTCTTCTTGGCAGAACAATGTGCTTTTACAATTCTTTCCTTTTTTTTCTTTCTTTCAGAGAAGTAAAATTTACTCATTGGAGATTAAAGACGAGAGCATAAGACTTTACATAGTGAAGTAGACACTCTGTGCCCCAAGATGTATTGTTCAGATGTTTATGAATGTGTAGTTGTCAATTTAGCTGGGATTTGTTCTTTATCTCATGCTTATTTTAAAATACTTTTCAAAAGTCCTCTGCTTTGCATACAAATTGTATAGTAATATGTATTTGTTGTAGTAATTCTGCTGTAGGATTTAGGTATGAAAGAAGTGTTCTTACCTTGCTTGAAGTACCCAGATTCATGTATCTAGCATCCAAATCTATGTGGCTGCAAGTAACAGATTTCTAGGGTTGATATCAAAACCATCTTTTAAATAATTACAAAAGATGTCATGACTACGTATTAATTAACCTGTGGTTGACAAACTCTGGAAATAAAACCTGACTTTTAAAATCATATTTCTCTCTCTGTGTACCCTAGCCAACTGATAGCTCTTCCTGGTGTAAAGGTCCCCAGACTGCAAGAAGCGGTCTCTTTTTTACCCCATTACTTTTATTATTTAAGTATAGTCCCTGCTTCTCCTGTTGCTATTTATTATTTGTCTTTAATGCATATATGTGTGTGTGTGTGTGTGTGTGTATATATATATATAGTAGAAATATGATTAGATCCTACTGATTACTCTGGTTACTTTTAAACCTCCTTGAATTTTTCTTACACTGGGCTATTTTCTTCTAGAGGTACCTTTTTAGAGCAAAAAGAGCCAGGACAGTTTTATGAGGGAAGATGCTTGGCACCATGGAAAACTCTTCCTAATTTTGAATAGGTATGAAGCAGCAGTGCAGTGCTTTCCAGAAATGCCTTAATTTTGGTTTTAATACCTGTTTCTTACTCTTTTTTTTTTCCTAACAGTTCAGTTTCAGAACCCGATCAAAGAATCCCTTTATTCCATCGGGATATATTCTAAAGTAGAGCTATAAATATAATGTAATATCGGCCTGTACAATGAACAACTGGCGCTTAACGCACAAATTGATTTAAGCAAATACTAATTGTAGCATGTCTTTCCAAGAACGGTCTTTTCTGAACAAAAATAATGTTGTAGTAAGGACAGGTGATACTCCAAAATATGTCAGTTGTTAGAACAAACACAAGGCAATTCCTTGTAGCATTCAAGCATGCAACATAAGAAGTAGGTAGTTATCTCACTGATGTAGCACCTCTTTCAAGAGGCGATCTACTACTCCCTAGTCAGCACCAAATGACGTGAGTATCGACGTGTTATTTATGTTGTGATATACGTGAGTTATGCTGGTTTGATTTTTTTTAATGGTAGTCTTTTAGTTCATCTTCATCTCTGTAGATGACCCAAATGCTAGCTCTTGCAACTTGTATGTCTGATCTATGTCCCTGTGGTACTCAGGGATGCTTCCAATGTGTAGCTGGTGTAACAGACATCGTTATTGTGACTGTATAGAAAGCACTTGTCTTCAAGGTCCAGAGGTATGAAAATAGGGCTTGAAATTCACGTTGCATATAGTGTATTCAATAAATACTGAACTTCATTATTAGACTAATTAGGTGCTCTGTCATGCCTTGTCTTGACTAGGTTTGTTTTGGTCACATATTCATTCTGCTTCTTCTAGTAAGAAAATAAGCCTTTGTCTGTTTTCTCTGTCATGCTTATTGCCTTCTTTCTGTCTTTGTACACCGTTCTGTGTCATTTTCTCTGTTCTCTAAGTCTTTCTGCCCTCGTTCTCTTTTTAATTTTCATTTAATTTTTCCGAGTTGCACGGCTGGAGAAATTTACCAAGGAGGAATCAACAGTCACATAGAAACGGAATGTTTGGGGGCTGTAACCTGCTATTGGATGGGGCCAAGAAAAGATGCGGTCAGCTGTTGGAAGTAACGTTCAGTCTCTGGGCATGCCCAATTTGTCTTGTTTCAAATGAACGATGTCTTTGCTAGTCAAGTCTTCGCATATTGGCACACAACTTACACAAATGGTCCTCCTTTACTCTTACATAACTGGTACTAGACAGTAGCTGAGAATGTTCTGTAATCTTACAGTTCTTTTTTTTTTTTTTTTTTAGGTAGGGTCAGCAGATTCTAGCTTATTCATTAAAACAGTACCTTTTGTGAGACAGGCCATAGCCTCAAAGATTTGGTGTGGATTGGTTTTGTCTTACTAAAGCAGGTTTGTGTATTATACAAAAAGTCCGCTTCGGCTGTCCTGTTCCTCAGCTTTTTCACTTGTATATTACAGAAGCCATTGAAGGAAAAGGTCTATGTTAGAGATTCTTGATGGAAAAGATAGTCTGAGGTACATTAATGATCTTAAATGACTTCATTGTACCAGGCATGTGTGGAGCTCTCCATTAGGCTCCTTTATGTGCTTTGAGTGCTGATCATGCTGACTTTGCTTGTGAGGCACTAGAAGGAAAATCTAGAAGAGAGGAAGTACTTGAATGGAATGCTTCTGAAGAACCTCTTTGTAGTCTTCTATTTCTTCTCAGATCATTGCTAATAATGCTTTATGTCCTAACATCAAGTTGATATAATTGTCCTCTAGAAGAAAGGCTTGTGCATTGTGCTGTGGATGTGTCTTGTAAGCAACTAGGAAATACAGTTCCTTAGAGAAAAAGAAGTGTAAGTGATGTACTTCTGTATGGGATTTGCCCTTTAAATATCACAGTCCTATCTAGTTCTACTTTCCTGGTGTTCATCTGGGATTGAAATTTCCACAGCAGAGTTCTCTCCTTTGAAGAGTTCTCAGTTCATACAGTAAGCTAACAGTTTTCCCAACTCCTGTAATCTTTATCAAGTGGCGAAAGATGGGCTCAAGATCTCTTTGCTGTAAAAGGAGCTGAACTTCTTGATGCAAGTAACACTGAAAATGTTGCTAATTTAATTATCGGCTGATAGGTGTGTGTTTGATTTTTGTTGCTTTAAATCCCACTTGGAGCTCAATAACCTATTCATAAATCTTAGTGGAAGGAAAAGTGTTTGTGGCAAAGCAACTTGTTTATGCTTGGTGGACTTTGGGACTTTAGGGAACTTAAAACTTAGGAATGGGTGAGTCCTTGATGGATTAATGCCAAACTGCAGGCTGGAGAAATGCCTGTACCTGCTGCTAAATGTTTGTAACTCTTTGTAGCCCTCAGTGGCAGTAGACTGCATTTCATTGTAGCAGTCCTGTCAGGAGGGACATCTGGAGGGGGCCCAACCTTGACAAATGAACTTTTGTGGGGAGGGAGGATATGTTGTGACAAAGAGCACATGGGCAGATGCATAAGGACAGAAGGGTGCTTGGACGGCTAGCCTGGCTCCTGCCTCTGGCTCTAGAGTTCAAAGGTAGCAGCAGAACAGCCTCTAGGGGTAGGGGAACAATGGCACTGGTGCTGATACTTTTTAGCTGAAAATTGTCATGGGTACAACTGCTGCTCTCCTTGTGATTAAGAAAATGGTTGAGGTGCCCTTTGATTAGGTATAATGGAGCGCGAGCTGGCTGGGTAACTTAATCTTGGATGGATCACTTGTTTCAATAACAATTGTTAAAGTGTAAAAAGTAGCTTATCAGATATGCAGAAAGGCAGATAAGTGAAGACTCTTGCTGGTGACAGTGTAAAAAATCTTCTAACACTAGATGAAACGCTTCTTCAAAACTGATTTTGAAAAAGAGAGCATGTAGGCATTTGTATAACCTGCATGTTTATTGCAGGAAACTAGACCAGTGTTCAGCATTTATTTTCAGTTGAGAGGCAACCATACATTGAAAACAAATTTCAGTTCAGTCAGTTAAGATGCTGCTGCAGTTAGAGCCGAAGAGCACTGTGAGCTAGCGTTAACCTGAGGACAAACCCTGGATAATGGCTTAATTCGCATGTCTTGTGGGATATGAGGTGGGATAAACGCGGATGGTGTTTGTTTGGTGATTTGGAATGGATGATTTAATGTTAAAATTGCAACCTCATCTGTCATATTTTTACTGCATCAAGCTAGACCATTAAAATATAACCTCATGTAAGCCAAACACTTCTGTGTGCACTGGAGCTGGAGTCAGGCAGCGCTTGGGTGCTGAACGGCCTCGTGAGAGCTCTGCTAAGGCTGGTACTTCAGATGGCAGATTCTGGTGTAAGATACAAGGAACGTTGAACAGGCTTTTGTAAGCCCTTTCTCCCCATTCTAGGGTTTGAAAGACACGTCGAAATATGAATGTATTTATCAGTTGGCTTTATCCTCTGGAGAAGGCAAATATAATGCTTTGTAAGCTGATGAAATGTTTCCCGTAGCATAATCTTTTGTAGAAGGTACTGGTTACCTGTTGAACAGGCCATGTCTGTTAGTACAGGAAAGTTGAACTAATGCCTAAGACTTGCTGGGATTTTTCTATTGTCTTAATCAGTGAGAAGTCCTATATGTCTGTCAAATAGGGCAGCAGAGATCATAGAATACCTAGAGCTGTCTGCAGAAAGGTAGACAATATCTTAAAATATTGTTTGTGTGCAGAACAGAGGGAAAGGATTTATACAGTACTGAAATTATGAGGATAGCTTTGAAAGAAACAGTCTACTAGGCTAGCAAGCTTTAGGCTGTCATGCATCAGATGGTCAAGTACTAATCTGTGGGTATTTATTGTACATAAAGAATGATAGCATTCCCTTAAATGCCAATACTTACGCATTGTGCGTTCAGCTTAAATCCGGAATAAGTTCAGCCTTTTGTGCTATGCCACAAATTGAAGAACTCTGTGAAAGTTATTGAAGATGCCTTCCTCACATAAGTTGACTTAGTATGGAAATTAATCTTGCATAGATTTAGAGTTGATGGGATGACTTGCTGAGCGTTTGCATGCTTGTGTTTTCTAGAAGTGTAAGGTTACATTTTTTAATCTTCTAGGTAATACTTTTTATTAATAGCTATCCCTGAAAATATAACAAGCATATAAGTGAAGTTAAATATTTCACGTTCTCTGCTGACTTGGTTTTGGTATTCTGCCTTTTACAAATTTACCGTAAGGCTTGGTGTAATGCTTCAGTTTTGCCCAGAATTCATGTATTTCAAATGGCAGTTAGGTAGCATGGACAGGCTTTCAAATGCTTTTTAGTAAATGCAGCAAAAGATCCCTCAAAACCTTTAATGTTCTTTTGTTCTCTTCAAGGTTTGGGCCCCACGGAATCCCTGTGACCATATTTCCTAAAAGGGAATACAAGGATAAACCTGAAGCCATGCAGCTCCAAAGTAAACCATTCCAAGACGAGGCACAGGTGAAGTGTGAATCTAATGCTGCCGTCCCTGATGACTCTTCTCTCACTCAGCCATCAGAACCAAGCCTAGCTAAAAGCCTATGGACTTCTAAACCACCTCCTCTCTTTCATGAGGGAGCGCCATATCCTCCTCCTTTGTTTATCAGGGACACATATAACCAGTCAATACCTCAGCCTCCGCCCCGGAAAATTAAGCGGCCCAAGCGTAAAATGTACAGGGAGGAACCCACTTCTATCATGAATGCTATCAAACTACGACCCCGGCAGGTCTTATGTGACAAGTGCAAAAACAGTGTTGTTACAGAAAAAAAGGAAATAAAAAAAGGTGGCAATGCAAGTGACTCTTCAAAATATGAGGATAATAAAAAACGAAGAAATGAGAGTGTGACTACTGTGAATAAAAAACTTAAGACTGACCACAAGGTGGATGGAAAAAGCCAAAATGAAAGCCAGAAAAGGAATGCTGTGGTCAAGGTTTCAAATATTGCCCACAGCAGAAGCAGAGTAGTTAAAGTTTCTGCACAAGCAAATACTTCAAAAGCGCAGTTAAATACAAAAAAAGTTCTCCAGAGCAAAAACATGGATCATGCAAAAGCTCGGGAAGTCTTGAAAATGGCCAAAGAAAAGGCACAAAAGAAGCAGAGTGCAACCTCCTCTTCCAAAAATGCACATTCAAAGGTCCACTTCACGCGGCGTCTTCAGAACACCAGCTCAGGTTCCCTCCCACCTCGATTGCGTTTAAAGCCACAAAGATATCGGAATGAAGAAAATGACTCTTCTCTCAAGACAGGACTTGAGAAAATACGGAGTGGCAAGATGGCAACTAAGCCCCAGTCTCGCTGCTCCTCCACCCGCTCAGCAGGTGAGGCCCCTTCAGAAAATCAGAGCCCCTCAAAAGGCCCTGAAGAGGCCAGCAGTGAGGTTCAGGACACAAGTGAAGTGCATGTAACTGTTGATCAGGATGAACACCAGACATTGGGCAAGAGAGGCAGCAAAAGCAATATAACGGTTTACATGACCCTTAATCAAAAGAAATCTGACTCTTCCAGTGCATCAGTTTGTAGTAGTGATAGCACAGATGATTTGAAATCTACCAACTCTGAGTGTAGCTCTACTGAAAGCTTTGATTTTCCTCCAGGCAGCATGCATGCACCTTCCTCTTCCTCCTCTTCAAAGGAAGAGAAAAAGCTCAGTAATTCCTTGAAAATGAAAGTCTTTTCCAAAAAAGTCTCTAAGTGTGTTACTCCAGATGGCAGGACCATATGTGTAGGGGACATTGTTTGGGCCAAGATTTATGGCTTCCCTTGGTGGCCAGCCCGTATTCTGACCATAACTGTGAGCCGGAAAGATAACGGCCTTTTAGTTCGACAGGAGGCTTGCATCTCGTGGTTTGGGTCCCCAACAACATCTATTCTTGCTCTTTCACAACTGTCCCCCTTTTTAGAAAACTTCCAGTCGCGCTTTAATAAGAAGAGAAAGGGTCTTTACCGCAAGGCTGTCACAGAGGCAGCTAAGGCTGCTAAGCAGCTGACTCCCGAAGTTCGGGCCCTGCTGACACAGTTTGAAACGTGAACATGGAGAGTAAGGTAGGCAAGAAATCCAGAGGCTCCACACAATTCATAGCCTAGTTAGAGAACTACCATGAAGGACTTGCCAAGTCAGAAGTTGCACTCTGTTGAATGCTCTTTTTATACTAAAGTTGTTCCGTTTGTAGCGGTTTCTTGAAAGTTAAACGAATTGAACATGCAATCAAAATTAGCCTAAAGTGAGGACTTCAGTATTTTTCAAGTGAGATTTTTTTTAAAGAAAAAACTCCTCCAACACCCAATGCATAGGAGCCATAGCCTCAGCTGAAAGGCAGCTTATTTGCAGGGAATTTTTTAGTAGTTTCTACCCAGTATGTACCTAGTTGCTGTGTGGCAAAGGGTTAACACAAGGGATGAAAGTAGTAGCTGTGATATTTTATTTCTTTCTTTAGGTGGCCCATCAGGGAAGTGTAGGAATGTAAGCCTTGTCTAAATGGTCTTTAAACATTATTTCAAATACTCTCTAATGTGTTTAGTCTGGCCAGCGCAAATTGGTTCGATGCATACGTAAACATTTCAGAGGCACATGCCAATCCACATAGGCCAGTTTAAATGCCATTAGGAGACTTGCTGAAATTTTTAAGGAAGAAAAATTCATGTAACTAAAGACCAGATTAAATGGGGTTTAATCTTAGTGACCACTTCCTAAACACTCCGCCTTTCTATGCACACAGGGGCACAAATATTGACACTTCAGGGTCTGAGAAGCTGAGAGGGATGCCTGTAGCTCTAAGACAAAGCTGAGAAGTTGCTCAGTATTTGGGATCAAGGGCTGTTAATGCTGCATAGGTGTGAACCATAACTTCTGGTCTTTCTTCCTGAAGAAGTCTTTCAGGCCATTTGCCTGGAGTTTTAGATTAAGAGAGGCTTTGTTTTGAATGTGTAAATAATTGATTGCTGAAATTGGTCAGATTTTCTCCTGACTGGTTGTTCCTAAATTCTTAGGATACGTCCTAGTTAATTACACTTTGTGAATTGTCAGATGTGTAATTGTTGCATTTTGGATGTATCTAACTTCATTTTTTTTTTTAATATTTCCGTTTAAGGTATCTGTTTGCAGGTCAGAAAATGAGAATATGTAATTGTGTAATGCTCTGAAATGTAAAAAACAAACAAACAAACTGTAAATAAAATTGACTAAATCTGAATTATTTGTGTGTGTTTCTCAAAAAGCTTTGAAAAAATCTAGGATGTTAGAGTACTTTATATGTATGCCGTATTGAGAGGACGCCTTTTTTAAAAAGTAAACTGTCCTTTTTCACTCATTTTTAAAGATAACTGCTTGATGTAGCAATTATCTCTCCCTTTTTGTTTCAGAATTAGCTCTGTAGAGGGCTTTCCGTAAAGTTTATCATTTCCCCCCCCTCCCCCCCATTAGATTGTTCCATATATTTGAATAAAGACTGTCACTTGTACAGTGGGGAAATGTTTTCAGTTTCTCCATCTACCAAAAACTAAGCAGACCCACTCTCCACTGTTACTTCAGCTTTTCTTGCATGTCTGTTGCTCAGTGTGGAACATTTTCCTGCAATCAATTATATGTTTTTTTTTTCTCTAGTTGTGGTCCTTATCTGACCATAAGAATTGCTCTCTCTTCTTTAACCCACTCCTGTTTGAGCCTTGCAATGTCTCATGAAGAATCTGTCAGCATGCATCCCAAAGCAATTTTCACCGTGTTTTTTCCATAATTGCCCAAGTAGGCAATCATGACAGATGTAAAAACTTCAGCTTAGACTAAAAATTGAGATTTTAAACAGACATGAAAATGGGGTAAGGACTTAATCATCAAACCCTTAAAATCTTTTAAACTTGAGATAAATTTCATATATCCATTATACTGTCTGGTCTTTCCAAAGCATTTGGTTTCTTTTAACCTTTTCAAATTATTCTGTTGTGCCCACAGAACTACTTGAAGTCCAAAGTGTTGAATACATGGCCATTCAAATTACCTCAGAAGCTCCTGGTGAACTCTTGTCAGGTGCTAGTTCAGCTTCCAAATGTATCTGTATCCGCTCTTCCTTGGCATTCTAACAGTTACCAAAAAAAAAAAAAAATCAACCAACTGGTCAATGCTTTTTGAATGTGATAAACACACAATAAATTTAAATGGCGAAAAATGGGAAAAAAAAAAAAAAAAAAAAAACCTGTTTCACTTCTATGTATTCTTTCCTGCAAACAGAAACAGTTACTCTATTTAAGTAAATAAGCCGTACTTTGTTACTAAAGCAGACTGCTTTTTGAAGCCAAGAACCCATACAGCATGGTTTAGATGTCTGTGCTGGTTTCTTGAGGTTTAGGATCTCAAGCAAACCAGTTATAAGTTAGAGTTGTTCTGAGTTAAGTAGTGGTAAAATCAATATTTACACTGTATTTTTTTAAATACTTGGAAGCTTTGTATTCTTTTATTTAAAGTTAGCATAGTACTAGAGCATACGTAGTTGAAGTTTGATCAGGTGTTCACTGCTAAGATTGAAGAGCATGAAGTTTGAGGGGGTTTCTTTTGATTGTTTTGTGTTCAGACAAACTTTATGAAAGGCGTTTAATGAGTTTGAGTTTTGTAGGTGGTCAGTCCTTTTAAGAAGTCTTTCCTAAGTTTTATAGTGTATGCTAAATGTGAAGTACATCATTGCCTCAGACTTAATAGGATTCAAAACCACCAGAGTATTTTTTTTCTTCACAACACCATGCTACCTTACATTGAAAATATCCTATTCATGGGTCCATGATCTTTCTTTTCACTCTGAAGTAGCCAAAACTCTAGACATAATAGTTGATAATGGAGAAAATGTTGGGCTTAATGCAAAGTCTGGTTCTGACAGTAAGTCACCTTGATTATAGCAGCATGTATGCTGTGTATAGATTAGCTTTGAAGATTTACACAGCACTAGGCTTTGTCTTAGCTTTAAACTGCAAAAAGCTGCTTTCTTACATGCCTACCTGATCCCAGCAATGCCTGCAATTTGAGTGTGAGCTGCTGTTCTTACTATCATCTATGAATTAGCTTGACAGTTTAAATGACTTATCAAATAACTAATGACAGGAGCATGCCTGTATGGTGCCAGCGTAGTGCATCTGTGCAATTAAGCTGTGCAACTGTTGCAAGCAGGCTGTGCATTACAAACACAAACAGCAGTATAAAGGCTGACTCTGTTAGTTTTATATCAGCTTAATATAATAAATTGCAGATGATGCCTTTTAGAATTAAGGAAGTTCCTCAGCACAGTTGTTGTATATGCATGGTATTTCAGTTTGGAGAAAAAAATGTGATAGGTAGTAACAAGTCATTAACACAAGCCTTCGAAAATCTTTAGTTTCAGATAAAATGTTTTGTGAGAATAGTTACGTCAAAACACAAAGATTTCTTTGAGGTGTTTGGAAGTTTGATCATTTCATGAGTAAAGCTGGGAGCAAATGTGAAATGCTTATTTCTCTGGAGTTCTACAGGAAATTGAACAAATATTTGTTATTTTTCTAATCAGAGTTGTATTTTTATGTCAACACTTAAACGAGATAATTATCTCTGATTATACCACTTTTTTCCTCTTAGTGTTTTCTTTAGTTTGAAACCTACAGAACTGACATCTACCTCACTAGCAGGGACATTGGGGGGTGGGTTTAATTTAAGTCAAATGTGCAAAGCTGAGAAGACTTTTTTCTCAGCATGTTGTAAAATACTTTTTTGAGAGTGAGAGAGAAGCTTCAAAGTGTGATTAGGTTGAAAAAATATCAGTGGAAGTGATTAGTTGCTTTTTTTTTACTTCTGGGCTTATTTCTCATTAACTCTCCTGAAGTTACCTGGTTAACTTTCCCAAGTCTTGAAACTGATGGCAGTTCCTGTCATCTATAAGCTTTTGCTGAAGTTGTTAGTGTATAACGCAAACACAGTTTTTGAAAGTTAAATCCAAGTAGCTTGTCCTCAGTAGCAGTATCATCTGTCCTCAGGCACGTTCTGTGAGGTACACAAACAGAGCAGTCTTCTTGGCTGAAGAGCTCCGCAAAGAAAGAAGCCAATAATCGATGATGGCCATTTTGGTTCTTCTCTTTCTTATAATTGTATTCTAATAAATTCCTACAAAAACAAACAAATTCAGCCAGTACAATGGTATCACTGTATGCTAATTTGTAGATTAAGAGTATGAACTGGAATAAAAGTACAGTGAGCTTATGACTAAAAAGGTAGTTAAGATGACTCTTTTTTGCCATAAGCCATTTGGTAGAAGTGTTGATATATAATTCAGAAACAAACTTGAAAGGGGTCTTACAGCACAGAACTTATAGTGGTTAAAGGCTTAGATAATTTATCTTTCCGTTCTTATTTTCAGTTTACTTTTTAAGTATATAAATAGAAAGGTCACAGGGAAGCTGAAGGAAAAGAGAGGAACTTGGTATATTGAGTTAGATGTGATACTGTAAAGAGAACTAGGAGAACAGCATTGAGACTAATATGTTACTCTGCAAGAGCAGTAGGAGGGAATAGTTCTCATATTTGAGAGATGTTATAGGAAAAAAAGTAGCGATGTGTGTCCTTGCCCCACAGCCAACTGTTCAGACTTAACCTCATCTAGAATTTAATTCAAGTTTGTGGAAATGGAGTGGCCTGTTACCAGATTTTGTCAGGTGAGGCTATGCTTCTGTGAAGTTGGTTTACTGCAGGGATTTTTTTTTTTTCAAAGAGAGGATATAGTAGGATACCTTTTGGAGATATAGACAGGTTGTACTTGGCAATAATATAGTACAATTATCCCTATAGATAAAATTAAGCTATCAATACCAACAGAGGCCTGCTTGCATAAATGCCTTAAGGCTTCTGTTATGGCTCTGGTGATGAGGGATCAGCCACATTTAGCAGCAGGGTGGGTAGAGGCCTGCAGTATCACAGCTTTTGTAGTAGCTGTCAAGGTGTCTAAGGCATTAGATCCAAGCTTGTGAGATGTGGATCCAAGTATTCAGCTTCAAATTATTAATGCGTAGTGGGAAGAACCTCTGTTTTGTGGCCTTGACAGTCGTAATGCCGAGTTCCTACTCAACGGGTGTAATACCTCAGTTGCTGTTCTCTGTGACAACTTGTTTTTTTAGTTTATATAGTTCCCTTAGTGTGTGGTGTTATGCTGTGTGTTTATAGTATATGGCCATGTAACTGGACAAAATAAGATCCACTTGTAGGATTTTTTTGTTTTGTTTTGTTCCCTGCTCATCTTCACCAGCATTTTGTGCACTTGTTCCTGTTTGAGCTCATCTTTCTTTGACATTGGTGGTAAGAACTGATAATAGTGATTTCGATGGGGTTTTGCAAAATTCTTAGAGTGTGGCAGTCACTCTTCCCTAAATCAGAAATCTCTCTGGAGATTGTTTTTTAGTTGTTAAATCTTAGTGGTAGCTCATAGTTATCCCGTGAGTTACTCTTATGTTTAAGGTTTTCTTCAGTAATACCTTGAATATGTATACCGATCCATACTGTAATTTAGCTTTATATATATATAAACATATATATAAGCTTTATATATATTTAGCTGAATATTTTATATATATATATATATACATGTCTATATAAAAAATCAAATTGTGACACTCTTGCCCTTCTGTGAACACAAGGAAAAAGAGCAGTTCGCAGGCTTGGCTGTGGAGACACTGCTTTGCTGTCCGTGGTGTCGTGCTTTTTCCCTGCACAGCTTTGTTGCTGGCATCAGATCCAGCAGCTGGGGATAACTCTCAGGGGTGGACCTGCAGCACTGGCTGGCTCACTGCCAGTTACTGCTTGTGGAAGGGAACTCGGATCCATGGCTCCATGTACGTATGTATTTTTTCAGGAAAAAGCATCAGTATGTTCTTCGTGTGGAGTAGAATAAGCAGCAGCATGGAAAATGAGTTTAATTGATGATACAGGGTCTTCTACATCACCCTCTCAGGTAGTTTTTGTATGCACAGTGCTAAAAACTTCTTACCTACCTACCCATGGTTCAAAGGGATAATATTAAAAAAACAGGATGCAGGTATATGTTGGAGCAGGGAACAAATCAGGATCCCCTGTTCCAAGTTTAAATTCAGGCTCTGCTCTTCCACTGTATGAAAACAAATGGCTCTATGGAATTTGTCTGGACTACATTTGAGAAGCTGTTTTCAAAACCAGGACGATGCACATTTTGAACAACCATAATGCAGTTTCTATACCCATGATTTTGTCAGAGAAGGAATAAAGGGCTGATGGAACTGAGGACATCGGAAGCCTGCGAATACCTCATGGACAGGTGCAGAGACAAAAGGGAAATACATTTCTGTTTAATTGCAACTAGAACAAGAACTAATAGTTAAAATCACAAGACAGGGAGTTAAGTTTAGACACTAGAATATTTATTCCAGTTAGAGCAGTGAAATCATGGATGTTTTTGGGAGAATTTCATGGTTTCAGTAATTACAAGCTTTTAGAAACAATAGGTTAGGCTAACCTCTGTCAGGAGTGGGTTATTTAAATTAATCCTGTGTTTGGGTATGGGATAGAATCGATGACCTATCCTGGCCATGTCATAGCTTTGTTTTCTGTAATTTTGTAATTAACAACTCAGATTTAGGAAAGAGAATCTTTGCAGAAACATGCAGATAGGGAATTATAAGCCCTATGTGTCCTGTTCTCAGTTGTGCAGGACTCACACTAGGTATAAGCTCCTGAACTGCACTCTGTCCCTGCCAAGGGGCCTCTACTGTGCAAAACTGTGTTTGGATGACATCATTTATATCATATACCAACCTTAAATGAGTTTTTGTTTGTTTGTTTGTTGGTTGGTTTTTGTTTTTTAACATCTAGGTCAGTTTTCATGTTTGCTTACTAACGGTTCTGATGTCAGATATACAATATGAATAAAAAATATTCTTACATGCGCCAGCCATGTACTATGCCTTGGAGATCTGGAAGGCAGGCTGTGTTCCCACCAGCTTGTTACCATCAGCAAGAGACTCAGTGATGGAAACGTAACATAATTCTGGTGGCAGGCTCTGCCGTGATGGCCTCGCCTGTCTGTGTTTTAGCAGGTGCACAAAGAGGAAGAAGGTACCTGCTTTGTCAGTAAAGCAAGCTGGTACAATTCCAGGCAAATTTTTACTTAAATGCTTGTTTTGCATCCTTTATTTATTTAGTATCATTTAGGATCTTTTTTGTTTGGCTTTAGAAACACTAATATTTAATTGCGCTGCTGCAGTGGTTCAGAATTTTAAAACACATGGTGCAAGTATAAAATAAAAATCACTCCCCCCAGCCTTTGCCTCCCATAACCCTTTCCATGCACACAAACTGTTTACCTATATGAGATATGAGAAAAAGGGAAGTTTTTTGTTGTTCTTTTGTTTTTGCTTTTTCCTGTATATGTTGCTGTTAAAATAATAGCTGAAGGTTTTGAGCACTGAATATTCTTGGTTGTAGTATTGCATTAGCAATATTTGATTGTTGTAAGGAAAATCAATGCTGAGATTTTTCAGGCATTGAGGGCTTTAGGGACCTAATCTATTCTGATAGGTTTACATACAAAAGCTGGCTTTGGCAGGTTTTTAGAAATTATTGGTACTGTATTATGTATTTCAGAGAATTAGGCACATAAACTGAAGAAGGGGTTGTTGCTCTTGGTTTGCCTTGTAGTTAAGGCCCAGTTGCTGAAAATCATCTTAGCCCGTATGGTAATATGACAGTTCTGCTTTAGTTTTAATAATCCATTACCTGGAAGAGAAGCCTATTTTAACTCTTCATGCCTTCATAACCTTGACTTTGTAAGTCGAAGTTTGAATTTGTTGCTGTTAAGTACCTTTTGCCCTTTCTTCTGTTACAGAGTTTTGTACGTAGACAGTGCTAGCAAGCTGATGAAGTTCTTTATGTTACTGTAACTATTTAAAATTTGGAGTGATCCACTTAAAGAACTAAGTATCTTTCCCCTTGAAGTTTTTGATGGGAGATGGTGCTCTTTTTGCTCTCCTTGTCCTTCCCGGCTGCCTTTTCTCCTTGCTGGCTGGCCTATTGTTTCTCTGCTTTTCCTGCAAAACACACACTTTCAAAAGCAGTGCTGCTCTCTGGCCATTAGTGAATGCATTGGCCTTGTGAAAAATTTCATATTAAAAGTCCGTATTTCAGCCATAACTCCCATGAAAGCGACTGTGTAAAAAGGGGTGCAGCGGGGCAGACTTGGGCAACAACAGCAGCCCGAGGCCACCAGCTGTGCCCATGCTTGTCCTGACACACGTGCTAACGTTTCTCCCTGCCAGTGGTTTTTGTGGTGGCTCCACAGAGTCCAGCAGCTGGACAGAGCGACTTGAGGCCGGACTGCCGGGCATGCCGCCTGTCACGGGGAGGATGGGGTTTCTCTGTCGCTCATCTACGGGCCACTGCCGATATGTGGAAGTGAATGAACGCAGGGACCGAGCGATGGATGGGATGGGCAGCTTGCTGCACCCACCAGGGCCGGGGAATGCAGTGGCAGATGAGGAGCCGAGGCAGGCAGCCTGCATGGTGGCTCACTCTGAGGAGCTGGGGCCGCTTGGTGCTCTGTGGCACCTCGACTCTTTGTACCTTTGCTCCCTGCATTGCCAGCAGTGCACAGTGTGCCACAGGGAAACCCCCGAGGATGAGAGAGGTTCCTCTGTAATATAGCCGGATGGGGTAGTTAGAGAAGAAACTGCAAATGTGGGGTGTTATTTTTCAGTCACTAAATCCAAGGAGTGAAACCTTTTGTATACAAAACACTGCTATTGATACAGATAAAAGCAGTTTTGACTGGACTGCCCCTTTGATCAGACATCCCCTAGTCAGTTTATGTACCTTACAGCAGTCCCAGCCATGATTATTCCTTGCTGGTCTGCTAGATCCACACACAGTACTCTTAACACCTGCATAATGGCAACAAGACAAAGGCTCCATCTCAAAATATTCCGTATTCATGAATTTTCCCAAGCATGCAGTATATGTTTAATATACAAGTATATACAAGTTAATAAACAAGTATATGTTTATTCTGTATTAGAATAGCAGATTCTGCAATAGTTAGTTTTATTGATTTCAAGAGACTATTTCTATCTTTTTCATCAACTTTTTTTCCCTGGATCTTTGGCTCCTAATCATAACAGGCTTGTGAGCAGCTGGTCCATTGCTCTTTCACCTTTTGTTGTCTCAGGTTTCTTCCATACTAAAATCTTTTCCACAAAGATTGTACTGCTACTGCCAGAAAGGCTCTGAATTTCAGTTTATAGGCTGTGAGGAGCCAAATGGGGATAGTTGTTAGAATACTTACAATAAAGTGAAGCAGCATACAGGGAGACTCCAATATACTCTACAACTGAGAGTCATCTGCTTTTCTTTTAAGTGACTTTAATTACTATAGTGAAGAAATGCTTGGTAATTTGACCATTACTAATGAGGTGTACACAACTGTGCACAGTTATATGTGAAGACACAAAGCCAAAGGAAGAGGCAATTTCATCTTTATGTTTTTTACCTAGGAAGGAAAACTGGTGTCTCATCTGCTTCATGTCCTAAGAGGTAGAGGAATAGCTGCTGTTTTTCACATTTTAGAAATCAAGACAAATGTAAGACTTGGAAGAGAGGGGTGATTAATTGGCTTTGACTACCAGCTGTATGGCTGCAATGGCAAGTCGTCTGCCTAGCTGTCACGCTTGCTTTCCTTCTTCAGTAAATGTGGTTTTCAGAAAATGTGTTTTTTTTACTTTTTCTCTAAATCTAGTTTATCACAGGCTTAATTACAAAGTGGATGTAAAATGTCATTGATTTAGAAGAGACAGTGCCCTAACTTTGCTTTTTTTTTATTATTTTATTCCAAAATATAGAGAAGGTCACAGTCACCGTGAACTATAACC
The DNA here is from genome assembly GCA_011076525.1 of Nettapus auritus. Taxonomy (NCBI): domain Eukaryota; kingdom Metazoa; phylum Chordata; class Aves; order Anseriformes; family Anatidae; genus Nettapus; species Nettapus auritus. Next base: position 759,258 of record CM021777.1, on the reverse strand, counting down.
AATTGCTTCAATTCTAACTTTAGAGACTTAGTTTGTGCAGCACGATTTCGGAGTATTGCTCCAGCTTTGAGCACCAAAGTCTTCTGTGGACAGTATAGTGTTTGCACAGGTACATTGCGGGTGTTGACACTTTGTTTTGCTGTCTGCTAGTTTGTTTGCAGAATGACGTGTTATTTCCTGTGAAGGTAAACTCTGCTGGTAAGGTCTAGTTTAAGCACATCAAGTTAGTATCAGATTTTTTTTTTTTAGTATCTTTTCATGGTGTTTTCTGAACAACAAAAGTAGTCTACTCAGTAAGAATTCAGGCAGGCAAGGAGGTTATTTTTTTATTTTTTTTTTTTTTCCCTCTTTAAAACGTCATAGATTCTCTACTTCCGTTGACCAGATTTTGTCTACCATAGATCTCAACGACTGGCAGCATTTTATATCAGCCTGAGTCCTGCTGCTCCCTTGCAGTGTCTGACAGCCCGCTGTGGATTCAGGTGGGAGCTGTCGGTGGCAGGGGCAGGGCTGTCTGCTCCCTTCCCTGCCTTGAGGGAAGGGCACATTTGCCAGGAGGTACTGGCTGGGCCAGAGGTGGTGAGCTGCTGGTTATTTTATTTCCCTCTTCTATTTGAACACCTCGGATATAGCTGTTCCCCCCATCCTGCCCTGATGTCAGGATGTATGTGCATGTTTTTGAAAACAACCACACTGTTTCTCTTAAGACTTCCATTAAGTGATCAGATTAAATAATGCGGCAGGCATAATATAAAGGTAAAGAATAATTTAAAAATAAGGTTTTGTCTAAAACCAGCCATCCTCAAACACTATTGTTATGTGGATCACATCTTCGTAAGAACTACCTTGCGGCAGTTCATCTGCTGTCTATGATTATAGGCACTGCTGATGTGTAAAAGTAATACTAGGAAAGAAGTTAGTAGCCTTTTAGTCTCTTTAAAAGGAAGTTTAATAGCTAAAACAAGGAAAAGAATTGAAAACATGGGCAGGAAGACCTTGGAAAACTTAGTTGACATATGGACTGTAGTTAGCGAGCCACTGAAAATGAAGCTTGTTTTCTTTTAACTTTTTTACCCTTGTTCTTTCCAACCCTAGATCTGAGGGAGAACCTATATTTAGGGAAACACTTAACATGCGTGCTTAACTTGAAATGCTTGCCTAAGTCCATTAGCAAATACAAAGCATGTGTTTAAAGCCAAGCAAATACTCAACAACATTGGGAATTCTAGTCCAAGTACGCACTTACTGCTTGGATTTGATGTGGCCATGTGCATGTGCGTTGGATCTCTTGAGATGGAGAGAAAATGGGGCAGTGAGGAGAATCTACAGTTGCTGTAAACAGAGCTCGGTTTACATGAAGAAGTCATGATTTTTACTTTAAAAAGGTGCGATCTAGTCCTATATCATTGCATTAGGCCTGGGATTAGATAGTGGATATGCACTGGTTTTGGTTTCTGTAAGCTGAGATTTGGTGGTGGTACACAGGAGGCTTTGTCACGTCTGGATCTGAAAAGCATTGCAACCACATTGATCACTAAGTTGGTAAATGAAGTGTCAAAACCAAAACTGCCTGTCCTCAGAAAGAGGGAACACCACTGTAAAGTTAGCTGTTCATTTCCTTAGATGTAGCTGTAGTTGTGAGCTCACTCAGACAACCAGATTCCTGTCTTGCCTTGTCCCTTCATAGACCACAGAAGTTTGCAGGCTAGGAGTTGCGTCCCTGAGGCTCGAGCTGGGGAGTGCAGGCGCTTGGACATACTGGCTGGACTGTCATCCAACTTTTTGTAGGATTTTTGATATTTCTCAGTAGCGTTTGGTTCTCTGACATACTCTAAAAGCTTCTTTTTCAAGACTTCATGGATACATGGTACTAATTTAACGTTAATCTTATTTTGGAGAATTTCGTATTGGCGGTATGCTTTAAGGCCTAGTACTGGTTGTTTTGCAGCCTGGGACACTGTGGTGTTTAGTTCCCTGCACCAACAGAAGTCCTGTTGAATATGGGGGGACTTTGTCTGGCATCCTTCTCTTTACAGAATGGCTCTGCAGGTTTATTTCATGCATCTCAGAGTGAAACACACTTAAAATAGGTTTAATTCTGTATCAGTTCTGAGTATCATACCCAAATGTGGATCTATTGGGTAATAAAAGGAATGCCTACATGTTTGCTGTCAAAGTATAGCACGTAGGTGCATCTTTGCCTGGCCCAGTTACATTTTGTAAGTAGTCCTTGTTTTTTTGTATCAGCTTTCCCAAAATTTCATTCCTATTTGAGGTCTTTCTCATTGTATATGATGTTGTCCTTTTGTAGCATAATGAGTAACTGAGCAGTTGACAAATTCCACATTTATCTCCTGTACCTTCCCTGCCTCCTCTAGAGTAAGGCCTGTTTTCATGAATTCTTCTCTTTTGCTTCTCATTTTATATATATTTCTTTTTGATATTATTTGGGAGTGTTGTCTATTCAGAAAGAACTTTAGGATTCTTTCTGAATAGAAAGAATTCTCATTCATGGTATGGGTCTCAGCTCGATTATTCGGAATGCCATTGCCAGTACTGCAAAATGTGCGTATACATCTAAAATAGCTCCAGCGGTCCGAAGCTCAGCATAGTGGTAAAAGGAGGCAACATGGCTGGCCGGGTCCTGTTGGAACCTCTTTTGTTATCCTGTGTGTTTTTTGAACAAAGGGGTTGGATCAGAATACCTCTAAGAGGCCTCTTCCAACTTTAATATTATTTTTTTAGAGATCTGTTTTCTCCACACTACAAAAGTGACAAGTCAGTGCAGACTTGCAGTATTAATTCTCTGCTGCCCTGGCGGTCTCATGCAGAAGCTGTTACTTGGACTGTTTCTCCTGCCTTACCACTTTGTTTGAGTTCTGTGGAGCAAGTGGGAGAACATAAGCAACATGGTGAGCAGCTTTATTCTTTCGTGCTCCCATGCCTTCCTTAGGTCTCACATTCAGAGTGACATTACAGCGTCAGTTTTAGTTTTATTCTGTCAACTATACATCATTGTATAGCTTTTGTGTATTAGTTTCCTTCCCTTGTTAACAACCTCGAAACATCTTTAAAAATGCAAGTTCTCTCTTGATGCTGAAACGGGGTGAGACGTAATAGACTGGTACGGTAGCTTCTCTTAAAACTCCGGTCAACTGAGGAGTTTGTTCACTTGTGTATGTCTTATGATAACGTAATTATATTTTTTTGTCTTCTGCACACAAGGCACAAAACTGAGCAGGCGAACCGGTAACTTCTCTGGCCACCTCAAATTTAATTTACCTACTTTTGCAATATATTCTGGAAGGCATTTAACCGTTCTCCCTTTCTCTCCCCTTTTCAGCTCAGAGACACTAGTCAACTGCTGTTTTTATGGAACCTCACTACACTGCCACGAAGAGCACCAGCTCATCAGGACTGAAAGAAATCTGAGACTGAATTGTCCTATTTTTCCTCTGAAATCTTCACCAAGTAGTAAACATTTTATGAAGGGGAAAGGGGGATAAATATGTTAAAGCACCCCCTCACACCCAGTTAGGGCACCTGTACATTTTCTTTAAAATTTAAAAAGATGTTAGGAAATATTTTATAAAACTTTTTTGCAATAAACGACGCATGAAATTATTGAAGACTATAAGACACTTACATGCAAGGAACCACTTGAATTATTAGTTTGAAGAATCACTGCAAATAACTGTTTTTTGTTTGTTTTTTTTTTGTAATGTGACAGTCACATTTGTATGTTTTGATAGGTGCCAGTGATGGAGCCAATTGCCTGGGAAGTTGACTGTAACTTTTGAACTTTTATTTTAATTCTTAACTTTAGCATTGCAATTTTCCATTCTATGAGGCTTAGTTAGTATTTAGTGCAGGTGTTAGCAGAGCTGTGACCTGTGATCAAAAGCATGTCCAAAAACAATTGTATTGTAAAATATGAACAGTCCTGCTATATGAGACCAATGTTTCCCATAGAGGTGATGGAAAGGACAGTGACCACAAACTCCATGTATCTCTGTGTTATGGGAAAGCTCCTTCTGTGTGAATATGGTTGCATTTTATTTATGCTATTGTAACACTTAGGGAATTGAGGATTGTGAAAAACGTTAGGAAGGGCTACAACAGAGAATAGCATTTTGCTTATGATACTGTAAAAAGATGGGAGTCATGAATGGAGAGTGATTAAATTGAATGGCATTTCTATTTCTAATAATGGGTTAATTTTTCCTTTTGACAAAAATATTTTTCAGATAGGAAACCAGTAGAGGAAAGGTTTTATTAGTGTTTCTGATGGTTGTTGATCTCAGTTACATTGACTTGTTTGAATAGCTGTAAATCAAAAAAAAAACAACAAAAAAAAACAGAACAAAAAAAAAAAAAAAAAAAACCACAGTGGGTTTTATCCATTTTATTTCCCTCCCCAAAAAGGTGTTTGCTAAGACTTACTCAGTGGAACTTGTGAATGCTGGACGCGCTGCTGAAATACTGAGTTATTAAATATTAATTTATTTGTCATTGATTATTTGACATTGTGTGCACACTTTCTCAGCAGTATCATTTATTACGATGTTCTTAACTGGGGATTTATTATATAACCCGCAAAAATATTTGTTTTGAAGAAGTGAAAATGTGCACATAATCTACTCAAAGACAAATTTTTGTTTCTAGAGAACTGAAAAGACTTGTATTAGACTCTTTTCTTCCTTAGTATCCTGATTCAATTGGAGAAAATAGTGTCTTTGTCCAGATCCTTTACAAGGAAAGATACCTTTCCAAGAGGCATCTGTATCAGCACAAAGACAGTTTCACAGCCTTCAAGTATGGCTCCTGAATTAAGTAACACTGAATTTGAAGTGAGGACAACTCCATTGTTTGGCTTTGGTGTTAGCAATAGGTTTAAACTTGTTAAGCAGTCGGGGAAGAGGGAAGTGAGAGGCGAGGACAGTCATCCAGATCCAGGAAAAGTGTATCAATGGTGCACACACTGAGCCAGGTCATGCTTAGTGTTTGCTCAATTCCTTTTTTTAAGAGGTAATTTATTTATAAAGCCGGAAATTGAATACTTACTGCCTACTTTTTAACAAATAGCTGTATAATGCTATGCAGTAGGTTCAAATTGTACCATTTTTCATAATAAAATACAACTTTGTACAATTTCAGATTCATATTTTACAGTGCTCTTCCTTTTCACCAGTCAGAAGAGGATCAGTGGTTTGGTCCTGTTTGTGGCCTGAGATTTAACTAGAATTTAGAAAAATGAAGATGTCTGATTTGGTGAAAGGGGAAGCAGTTTGGTATAGAGTATGTGCTAGCCTTTCACCCTCTAGTCACTAAACCCTGATTGTATTGATAATGTACAAGGGTCTTGGCCTATTAAAAAACATTTTAACACACACAGACACACAAACACAACCAACCAAACAAAAGAGAAGCCACCAAACAACATGGCACAAAACAGTTTCTGCTCAGGAAAAAAGGCCCAGGACTGTAATAGCAGGGTTATTGCACATTGGATTGAAAACTGATTGATGTTGTAAGTAGAAGCCAGTAGTGCCTGCCTGTGTGACATCTGACTTAACAGTGCTCTTATTTCCTCATTGTCATGAGCACTTGTGCACAGCAGCTGAAATACAGAGAAAAACAAAAACATTCAAGAGTGATGCAGGTCTCTGCATTGGATAATATGGGTATATAAGCAAATAGCATAAAAATAGACAAGGTAGCTAATTGTACTTGCATTTGTTTTCACAGAAAGTATTGCAGCCATTTTGTTTGAAACCAGATTTTAATTTTGAAATGAAATTGTCAGGGATATTCTAATGATAGATAATTACAGTAATGTATTGCTTTTCACTTTTTTGCTTTAGTTGCTTAATATTTAAGCTTTGCTCCGTGCAACCTTCTTGTCTGTATATTGAATGGTCACTATGCCTCTTTCATTTTGTAGACTTGAATGAGGAAAATATGATTCATCCTTTAAGGTTTGCTGAGAAGTAAATGATAAAGAATGTTGTGTAACATTTATTCAAATAAAGCCTTGATTTTTTTCAGTGCTCTTTTAAAGGGAAATAATGTTGAATAATGTTTTGATGTCTTAGCTTCCTTGTTTTATTAGTCCTTGACCCAAAAGCCTTTGATTTCTGTTTTTTATTCTTTTCTTTTTTTTTTTTTTCCTTCTTTTTCCCTGAATTAAACAAAGATTAAACTGAGGTTACTAGTCCACTGCTGGAAGTGCATCACCTGGACAACTCTCTATCCAAGGTTACACTTCACCACAGTGGCTAAAAGATGCCAAGTTGCGCTCAACCAGCTGGATGCTTTCCACAAGACGCGGGGAAAAGCTCTTCTTTTTCTTGCCATGTCATTAATGAGACAAGATTACCCATGCTTTGTAGAGACATATACAAAGAAGTCCTGATGGCCCCATTTCATGGCTGTGACTGAGATGCACCCAGCCCGGTTGAAGGAGGAAGGTCGAGGTCCTGCTCAGAGGCTGCCGCCCCTTCGGCCGCGCTTCCAGTGCAGTCGGTGAGTGCTGAGTGAGCTGCAGAGCTCAGGGCTTCCCTGGCCCCGCTGTGCAGAGCGAATCTCCCCAGAAGCTCATGAGGGCCGTGCCATCACAGCTGCAGCGAGGCACAACACTCGCAGAGCTAACAGTTTCAGACAAGTTGTCAATCGCAGGTAAGTGCAATATAGGGTGTTCCTCCACTTGGGGAAGAAATGCCTTGTGCTGAGTTGCATTGTCTCATCGTGGTGCCCTAAAGGAGGGGAGCAGGTTGTGCTGCACCAGCTGCCTTGTGAAACGGGGCTCTGCGCCTCCGGCACTATGGTCAGAGGAGGGCAGGTTGGGAGACACTTCGTCAGGTGGCAGAATCTGTAGGAGATTATCATGTATGTATAAGATAGCACGTATATAGATTTTTTTCCCACTTAGATTTTTATTACTGTGAAGAAAATATATCCTAGTTGTAATTGAGCACCTAGGTAAAAGTAAAAAAAAAAAGAAAGGTTGCTCAGGTAAATTTGATTTCAAGGAAGTTCTTATTTCAAGGTAGTATTAATTTTCTTTTGATGCACAGTATGCCTGGAACTAGAGGGCAAGACAAAGGTATTAACCCTCCTGTAAGTCAGGCATTTCGTTGCAGTGACCTGTTGTCAGCAGCAAAGTCATTCCCATAACTGATTCAGCTTTGGAGTGCAGTGAACACATGCATGTATGCTGTCTGTAGCAGCTCTGACCTTGGCGCAGGACTTCTGTGATACTTTTGAAATCAGTTGGTGCCTCCTGTAACTGTAAGTGAGTCTCCATGTCTGTCTGTCGCTTGGAACAGAACTCCAGCATATGTTTTTCTTTGCCTGCACAGGGTGATTTCTTATTCTGTCCGGATTACAGGAACTCCCATCCTCTTTCTCTCATTATTCATTCATTCTTGCAGCAGTTCCTCTTGAATTGGTTATCCTCATTAGGGCTTGGTGGAGAGGGGAAATCCTGCTGAAATGTAATTGCTCACTAATGGCTTTTCCTTTGTGACATTGTGTTGGTAGTCTCGCTGTGGGAGCCTGCTGGATTTGCTGCAAGACTGTGAAACCCACAGGAGGGGTTAGCCATACAGCTTTCAGAGTTCTGCAATTACCCTATTGATTAATCTTCACTCCAGCGGTTTGGTGATGAAAGTATAAAAGTAATCCAACCTTCAGCAGCGAAGCCAGTCCCACACAATCCCACTCAGTAATAATGTTTACTGCTTCCCTGAAGCATCAAAAGGGTGATTCTTAATGAGGGCAAAAGTGCATGTAGCAGCTGCTTAATGCAGCTTCTGGTGCAGGAGGGTTGGCGATGACTTGCCAGCTGAAACGTGAGGGATTGACACACAGAAATAAGATTTCTTTTAGGGTGAGACCAATGGGAAGACTTATTTAGGAAATCAGATAAATCACTAACAGAGAGATGATGTAGTCAACTCAGACAATGTCACATACTCGTTATTTTTAAGCATTATGTGGTGAGGAGCCCAGCAAGAGGGAAGCCAGTTACCTGCCCAAAGCCTCATCTGTAGTTAACGAAATCACACAAGGGGCTTCTTCTGTGTTACCTTTGTGCTCCCCGGTGATGGGCTGAGCTCATTTCCCTGACGGACAGCATCCTCCACGGTTATTAAGAGTGAAAGGGGCGGCTGAGATTTGCATGGTAAAGTCATTTTGCTGCTTTTGCAATTCCTAGAAAGTTGGGAGTGCAAGAAGCTTGGACTGCTTCTCTGCTGCACGAGGTCGGTGTGGTAGTGCCTTGCATGGAGTGCTTGCAGCGCAGTAGAGACGCGAGCAGTGCTGTAAGGGAGCTCGTCCTGTGGCCCAACTGCTGGCGCAGTGATGCTCCAGCTGCCGAATGCTAATGAGTGTGCCAGGAGACAGCAGGATGACGCAGCAGCGTGCGCGGCCCTCCGAGCAACTGCAGAGCTGGGAATCAGCCCGCCTGAATGTGGCTTTGGTACCAACTGCCCCTCGCTGTCACCATTTTTCTCTTCTTCTCTTGTCCTTGCTCAAGTCATTGGAAGTGGATTTGTCGTTCTCCCTCTTTGTGCAGGAAAGGCTGTGTGCAGGCACTGCCTGGGAAAGGCAGAGCGTGGCAAGGCTCAGCACCTACTGGATGGCATTAGAAAAAAAGCTCAGGTTATTTCCTGGTTCATGCAGTGCTGGCTGTTTTTTGTTTGCATCCTGCAATCTGTTTTATGGTTCTGCTCAGGTTTTTCCCTTGGGTGTTTGTGTGGTCTTTGTTTCTATTCACTTGCTGGAGCCCAAGCCTTGGGTGCTCATGGCTGGGCAGGCTGTGACCGGTGTATCAGCTTTTGGGCTGTTCTGAATTTTGGGCAAGTATTCAAAGCCGAGGAGAGGTGGTTCTAACTTTGAAATCCAGATTTTCAGCTAAGAGCTCCAAGTCTTTAAAAGCTTAGGGACTGGAGTTTCCAAATGTGGTCATTTTAGTCATTAAATATTAAACCAAGGCTGTGCCTGCTTGAGGGCTCGCTCGAATACTGAAGTACTCCGAGCCATTGGAGAAAGGGGCTGGGGCTCTGGAGTGCAGAAGGAGGAATATTTGACTGTGCTAAAGATGAGATCCCAGAAATACTTTCTCTGTACAGAGAAAGCTAACTCGCTCGTGATTCACTATTTGCTCTGTTTGCCTTTTCAAAGCCGTGAGGACAGGGACTAATGTATGCACATCATGTTTCCATTCATACAGTGAAATCAAAGATTTCAGTTGTGTCTTGGCTTAGTAAACTTGCTGCTGGCTGCAAGTATCATTGCCTCTGCTGCATTTGGGCACACAGGTACCTTGGGTCAGAGAGCTGTCACCTGAAGGGCAGGGGCAGGCCCTCGGCCGAACGCAGCGAAGCGCCCATGCTCCCGGCCTCCTCTTTCTGCAGGTTCCCAGATGCTGCAGTTCTCAGCTCCTTTCTCAGACAGAAAAGTGCCCCAAGATGGAATGCTGCAGCCAAATGAGCTAATGGAAGTGTGTCAGTCTCACCGAGATAAAGAAAGATGCAATTGTCGGGAGCGGTGTGTGGATGCAATTAGCCCAGCAGAGCCCTGCTGCCTCCCCGGGGGCCCATTTCATCGCTTGGTACTTCACCGCTCCAGGAATATGTTCAGGAAGCTATTCCAGCAGCCAGGCTCAAATCTACCGACCGGGCTGGATAATACCATTTCCCCTCTCGCTAACATCTCACCTCACCAAGATGTCAGCCGGCAGCAGGGCTGTTGTTCAATGACACCTCCCGCACCGCTGCGCTTCGGGCTGTGCCTGGTGGACAGGCTGGGTTCACATTCAGGAGTGAGAAACAGAACAGAAATCCACCTGCCCCGCAGTGTGTCTGGCTTGAGTGAGGGAAGGCAAACCTCTTTTCTTTCTGCCGTGTCCATGTCAGGAAGGTGGCTTTGTAAATGGCCTTCTCGAGGGCCAGCTGCTGGGCAGCAGGCAGGTACGGGGAATCCTGCCTGCCTCCGGGCTGCAGCCGGAGCTGCAAATGGTGAAAGCCCCAGCTGGGAGGATTTACCACTGAACATGAAGGGTCAGAAAAACATGGTTAATGGCTTCCGGCTGTTTTAGGGCATTGCAGCTATAAAGGACTTTGCTCTGTCTGTCAGGGTAGGCTGTGATGGCTCTGGCTGAATGCCACAGCAGCTGAGAGCCTGACAATTTACTGTGCGGGCTGTGTCGCTGACAATCAGGCTACCCAGAGCCTCTGCTGATAAAAGACACCCCCAGTACATACAGCCATCCGAGCTGAGCAGGCTTGGATAAAAATTAGGCTGCTGAACAAGAAAAAGCTGGGATTCTTCCAAACAGGGAAAGCTTGTGAATGAGCAACGCGTTAATGCTGCACATTAAATGTGCCTGTACTCATCTTTACCTCCTGTTAAAAAGAGGTGGTACTTCGATATAATTGCATCTTGGCTGCAGCAGCCAGCAGCAGCGCTTGGCTGTTGCAGGCATCCGTTAGGAATAACACAGCTAATTAAAGCACAGGAGCTGGTGACCAGCAGCTTCTCCTTTCTCTGCAGCTGCCTCTGTGCTAATCAGAGGTAGGTAGCTCTCAAGGAAGTTTTGTGCTGAAACGTGCTAATCAGGGAAGGAAGGATTCAGCCTCAAAGCTTGGTCCTTTATCAAACCCTAAATATTCTGGTGTGAGGAGCTGAGAGAGATTTCAGATCCTTGCTTACTGGCTGGGTGGGTGGGGATCAGCGGCACTGCAGTTACGGTAAGACATGGGCATGGATTATGTCAGTCCCAAGGCCTCTTTTCCTAACTGGAGACTGTTGCCTCTTGCTTAAGACTGGTGTTTTGAAAGACAGCTCTTAGAATGCAAAGGGAGAGCTCGTTATTAAGTTTTAAAGCAATGTTAAATCCCTTAAATCCTTGGTGAGGTGGAGGGAGCTGCAGGTGTTCAGCTCCTCTGAGCACCAGGCCTTAGGATTCTCATGGTCAGAACCCAAAATCAGCTGGAAAAAACATGCTTTGGGCCAAGCAGCCTCTCGCAGAAGCACTGTACCCCCACAGTCTGGCTGAGCTTCTGGGCAGGGTACTGAGGTTTTATGCCCCCTGAAGGTGCTGTGCAAGCTGAGCTGAGCTCGTGGCCCTGTTTTTATCCTTTTACCAGGGGAAAACAGTAGAGGTGGCTTTGCTGGGCACTTCTAACTTGCAGCTGCTTTGAGCAGCACCGCCACAGTGAGCAGCCCTGCCACAAGGGCAATGACACAGCCAGTGGGCCTGGGTGCCGGAGGAGAAGCGAGGCACGGACGTGGGCACGCTGCCGGAGAGGCTCTGGGATCGGCCTCCGTGGGCACCCTGAGCAGCCTCAGTAAGGGAGCCCAGCAGGGTTTGAGACCTGAGCATGGGCAGCCTGCGGATACGTGAGCAGCGGTTTTGTTTCTCGGGTGGCTTGGCAGTGGTGCTTTCCCTTGGGTTTCCTTACCAGGGTACGTGGCAAGAGGCTGCAGGACGAGAACTTGGGGGTGCCCCACACCCTGCTGTGGTAAGCCATGGCAAAGGGCGTTAAAAATAAACAGAATTTTGACGAGGTCTGTGGAGACCTCCTTGGTGGCTGCTTGGCTGGCTGCCGTTTGCTGAGGAGACTGTTAGACAACTTCTTCTGGGGAATAAGTAAGAGCCTTTGCTTTCTCAGGAACCTGAAATATACAGCCTGGAGCTTTCTGAAGCACTGATTCTGGAATCCTTGCATGTCTGCCACCACTTGTGTCTGCGGTGTGCCGTCGTGCAAGCGTCGAAATGCCAGCTACAGCTACAAGGCTGGGTGGTTACAGACACCCAGCAAGTGTCTGCTGCTGGTGCTGAACACAGGAGGGAGAACAGCTTCTGGGACATCCTGTGAAGCTGTAAAACCTCAGTGACTTAGTAAGTGAAGACAGGCTTTGGAAACAGCCATACGTCACTGCACGTCTTGGATTTAGGGCACAGAGAGCTCCCTCAGAGGGAAGGTCAGCTTGAGTGGGCCGAGTGTAGCATGCAAGCTCTGCTGGGGCAGCTCACCTGCTTGTGGCCTGGACTTGTCTGGATTTTAAGTAACTTAGGTTTTAATTTGTGCTAACCCAAACACCCACCCTGTTAACTTTCTTTGTGTCCAGGTCTGATGCAGGAGCTGGACTGAGCGGTGGTAGAGAAAAAGAGGGTGAAGACAGCTCTCTTGGGTACCCCACTCCCATCACACGAGAAAAAGCAGATGTAACAGAAGTGATATAATCCCAAATGTAATGTAAATAACCTGCATCGAATTATCAGCAAGCACTTACTCCTCATATTCCTGTGCAATAAGAAAGCTGGCACAGTCTCACAAATGAGGACAAAAAAAGATACAAGCTGTAGCATATGGTAACGTACCATAATGACTAAACTGGCAATTACTTGGTATTACCTATCCCGAAAGGATAGAAATGAAGAAGCAATGGCAACTTTAGATACCATGGACTAAAGAGGCTGCTGAGCACGTATCACTGGATGTGCTGGTAAAGCTCAGGAAATGGTGCTAACGGCCCCAGCACAAAATGCATGAGCTACTTTTTGGGTGCCCTTGTGATGAAAAGCTAAAGTGATGGAGACAGACTGGACACTCAGTTTTCTGAAGTTATTTTCTGAAGTATGACATCCTGGATATGTTACTTTGGACCATATTATGATGTCTAGAGACAAAAATCCATGTCCTGGAAGTTGGTGGCTACAGTACAGAGTTAGTCCATCAAAAATAGATCTTGTCATTGAACCAGGCTTAGTAAGTTTAGTTATAGAGATGCACTACCTGGCATTGCACTCAACAATATACGTGATATTTATAGATAAACATCCCCAATATTAAATGAACGATGCACACTTAGATTAAGGATCTTAGATTAATCTCAGAAAAATTTCCACCGTCCTTCAGCTTGGGATGCTTCATGTGAGATCATGCTGGGCCTTCTACTAGTCACCTCTTTTATCTGTGACTGCAAACCAAAAGTCACTCCTGAAAACAGTGGTAAGCACCAGTGTGGTAGGAAATCATACAAAACAACTTGTATTTTTCAGTAAGCCGGGCCTACCAAAGAAAGCATTACTTAATTCTGTGTTTAGCTGCAGTAACACAAATTAGGAAAAATTTGCCCACAGCTGCAGGGGGCTCTGTAAGGGGGGTCTGTGTCTCAGGAACCAGTTAGCCCAGAAAAGGCTTAGGAGAGGTCTAAAACTTAGCACAGCTGTCGCCAAAAGGGCTCACAGTGTTTGAGCACTTAAACAAGGAAGAAGTGAGCAAGAACACGAGCAGAAGGGAGACAAATCTCAGCATCGGTTCTCATGTCCTTTCTTCAATGTAAAAAAAATGAAGGTCTGAGACACAAACATTACGGAAAGCCTGGAGAAGATTCTTTGTAGGGAGAGACTTGAAGCCCTGTCTCCAGCTCACAGAGAAGACCAGCAGGCCCCCTCATGCAAACATGCACAGGGAGAAAATGCCAGGTACTAAAAGCATTTATTTTTGCAGAGGAATAAGAAGGAACAAAGACTGGGAGCCGATGACAGACAACGCCAAGTGGAAAAAATGAATGTTTGTTGAAAACACGAGGTGAGTAACTATTGGAAGCAAGGGAAGTTGTTGGTTTAGAGCATTTATATTTAAAAGACTGTTTCATAAAACATTTTTTCCTATTAGAGGCTGTAAACCCACTGCATGCACCTCAGAACACCCTGGCAATGCAGTGGATTTGTGGCCAATTACAAGAGGAAGTACCAATTACCTTCCTGTTGGCAGCTGTGATGACCAATTTAGACATAAAAAAAAAATCCCTTTAAAAATAAAAAGCCAAAAAAAAAAAAAAAAGCAGCCGTTTAGGATTTGGACAATGCAAAAGGGCTTCCATCAGGCAATTAATTGGAATTTTACCTAGAGGAAAACTTTCTGTAATGTCAGATAATACAGTCTAGAGGTTTCTATTCTAGCCCTAGAGTGGCACTTTGAGTACATATGACCTATAGATTTGAGTCCTCTGTAATGGTGCGTGCAATTTCCAGTGACATTAAGCGGCCTCTTTCACACGGTGCAATTAAATTCCAAACACAAGTGTGAAAAGCAAATCAACTGCAATCCTTCAGCTTCATTTGTTCATTTGGAAACTAGAGGTACGCATCAGGCATTCAGCAGGGAAGTTGCACACCTTTTTTAGGTGCTCGTGCAGCAGGCAGAAATATCAGAAGTTTTGTTGTGCTTTTATTTTCCAGAATAACTGAACCAGCCTCCCCCCAAGAAGGCATATTTGCAGCCCTCCCGGCTTTCAAAGATGTGAAGCCAGAACAGAATGGAAGGAAGAATATTTGTCACCAAACTCCTTTGTAAGACAAAGCAGCAGCTTGCTAAGTCACTGCCTGTAACTTTGTACAACACTCATACACTGGTAAATAATAGGCAAACACACGCAGGCTGAGTAAAGGTAGCCATGGATTGGTAGTAAAGGATACAAAGAAAATGTACAGTATCCACAGTAGCTTCCACATGGTTCCATTTATGTGTGGTCGAAGAGCACATACATTGCAGTTGAGTGAAGCCCAGAGCCCAGACCTAAGCTGCCTCAGTAGCGATGCAAGACGACTGCTAACGTTGCTAAACCAAACCCCCAGATGCGCTCCCTTCCCCACCCTTCAGGCGTCACCTAGAGAAGCTTGGCAGTGGAGCCTTGCTCCAGCTCCAGCCAGACCATACTGTTTACAGGGTGAGCTGCTTTTTCAATGTGGAGCCTGTAACAGCAAGTACTGACATCTCCACCTGATGTGTGCTCAACTGGGAGCTCTGGTGAAGCACAATTCACGTTCCCCAGTGGCTCCTCGGTTGGGGCTCAGGCCAAGCGTATGAGTTCCAGCCAGCTCAGCACTGCCTCTGCCCAGGGCTCCTTTGGAGCTTGGACACCTCTGCTCCGTAGTACTCCAGGTTTCAGGAAAAATTAGCAAGATTTACGCTAGTCCCAACATTCTGTCCAAGCTAATAAACCTTCCCTGAGCCTGCAGATCTCAGTTCTGCAAGCAGCTTGGTTTTACATCTGCCAGCAATAAGCCAGCTAATGAGCCACTCTGGACCTGCAGACACTCCAGGTGTGAGCATGCGTATCTCCCAGCACATTCCCTCATAGCCCAGGTAAGCTCAAGCCCTCTCCCTTGATACTGGAGCCCAACACACCCAGCATCTGGCTGGCAAACACCTCTGCAGCTCCTGCTACCCTGTGGCTGCTTCCAGGAGCAAAATCTTTCTTTAAAACCTCCCCTTTCCACACCTACCTACCAGTCTGCCTGATTTCAGCAGACAATTGAGCCTTGCACCATTGGAACAGTACTCCCGTAAAACAAGACATAGTTACAGTTTAAGCACATGGAAAGCCTAGAGGCTCTTTTTGTTTAGTTTAGTGACATTTTAATTATGCAGACGATGTTAAAGGCAGCATAGGCCTCACTGGTCTTTTCTTCTTTTGACAACGATGACATTTTACTTCCCATCGATGTAATACATACTCCTTGAAGACATTAAATGGTTTATAAGCAGTTAATAACAAAGTCAAAACTAAAAATGCATCAGGATATAGTTAAAAATAATAAAACAACAACAACACCCCACACCTCTAAGCGTGCACTGTCAAAATGGAAGAAAAGCACCAAGAAACCTTAGCTTGAGAGACTATTCCTTTCAGGCCTATCAGTGTAAAGACTGGAGCTCAAGACACACAACTATTAGAACTCCAGTCCTTAAGGACACACAAAAAAACATTTCTTAAAATGTAAGGTGACAACTAATAGCTATCAGACAGCTGCCACTAATTATTTAAATCATGTACTGAAAGCTGTATGGACACAACTGAAAAATGCCTGCAAGTAAACATTTCAGCACTGATATAAAAACAACTCAGTAGTAAATACAAGACACCTCTTCCCAACTTGAAAACCCTTGAGAAACCACACACATGTATATGTATTTCTTTTTATGCATCTATCTACAGATTGATGCTTCAAAGTTCTCTAAGCCTACAAGAACCTTTTGCAATCAACTGTAGTATCACTCGTTAGCCACTACGGATAGCTCTAATATGAATGAATCTCAGACAAGCAAATTTCACTAACTTCAGGGTACCGTTACAAGGTGTATATATATTGGCATGTAATGTCCGTATCATCTCCAAAATAAATAAAAAGTGAACAAACTCTGAGGCAAGGGTAGTCTCTGATGCTGCTATAAGCAAGAGAAAAAAACCTCAAATGGCTCCACGTAATGTCTTGCAAGTATGCTATTTATAAGCATTTTTAACAACACTACCCCCATGGGGAGGAATCGTACAAGGCAAGAACTTCACAATACAAACCAACAGAAATACCAAGCCTTTATTACAAAGAAAAAATGTTCCACAGAAGAGGTCAGCTTGGTTCTATGCATGCTGTCAGTCATAGCCACCTGCTGAGTGTGGAGAAGTGCTTCTGCTAGATGCATTAATCCCCCAGGACACTGTTAGGCTTTGTTCTTGGCCATAGGTGCACAGGCATTTGATTCAACTGAATTACTTGCTAGAATGTTGTTGCCAGCATTGAATGGGCCAAAATAATGAACCTGACTGTTGGACATGCCAAAAACTGCAAGTGAAAAATCACACGCTGGACACAGTTATCACTAAGAAGTCAAATTACTTTCTGTACATCCACATTGTAAATAATTTTACAAGCAGGGAAATGAAAACGCTTGAGTCTATCTTCACTTGGATAGAGTGAAGAATGTCTGCTGATTCCTTTTAGTGGTACGTGCAAGCACATAGTCACAAAGCCTGAAAGCCAGCAGAACTAGAATGAATTCACGTTATCTATTGTTGTTTGGATTTTGAACAAAATTGATGGAATAGGAACCAGTTGATGAATCTTGTTTTATCTGGAAATTTTCTGTTGACAGGCCAAAGGGGCGGAGAACCAAATTCCCAAGATCTTTCAGTTTGCCTACAATGAAAAAGAAATATGTGAGTAGTAAGCAGAGGGAAAACTCCCACTGAATTATGCCCAAATACACAGTCCAGCTCTATTAGTTTATCTACTAACTTAAAGCAAATGCTGTGGAAATCTCTCCAGTTAGTTAAATATTTAGGCTCTTACATGAAAAAAAAAAAAAAGGCAGTTATGATGTCAGCTTTGGGGGTTACAGCTCAGCTGTCCGGAAGTTATTTCCTCAGGTCGTAAGGTCCTAAGGAGAGCTGAACAGCTCACAGAAGAGGACTGGTCTCCCCTGTACTTAACACTAGGATATAGTTTTGATAGCTGCCAATGCTCAGTTTTCTAACAGGTTTTTCAGTTCGTGCCACTTTTAGTGCAGCTACAGTTCTATAAACATTCAAGTTTGTTACAACTGCCCAGTTTCCCAGACTACCAGAAGACGCAGAAAAAAACGAAGCTCAAACTCTGCTCACGTCTAATTGCTATGGATCCCTTTTTAAATGTGTACATTGATATAAAGAACATTAAAATCAACTAATCCATACAAATGTGCCTGCACCTGCAAACCAAGCAGTTCCCTTTGAAGCATACAACTTTAGAACGATTTTGCTTGCAAAAACTTGGCAGGGTGTCATCTGACGTATTATCATGAACTCACCTTCAAAACTACAGCTCTCCTTAGCTAACTTATCACTGGAAGGAGTTCTAAGCACCCATTATTTAATTAGCACCGATAAATATATAGACAGTATGTGACAGTGCTCAAAACTGAAACTCGATCAGTCTCAACTTACCCAGCGGATGTAAGAGATAAGGGGCATGCTATTTGGCAACTGTTCAAGTCAGGTTAATCACCACCCCAATAAACCAAAACAGACTGTTTTTTAACATCTGCAAAACTGAACAGGGAGCAGGGGGAACTTTTAATGAGTACGTTCACAGAAAATACAAAAAGAAGCAAGCCAGGGGAAATGTAAACATCTTAATTTAAGGAACATCTCAATCCTGCATAAAGAAACTAACAGTTGTTGTTACTACAGTCCTCCTAAGCCTGCCAATGTAATTAAGCTTTTGCATCAAAGTGCTGGTCCCCAACTGGGTGTCTTTCGGATATTTGTGTAACTATTTTAAAGCAAGATTGGTCTTTGTGAGTCAAAATGGAAAAAACAAAACAAAACAACTTTGGTCTACAGAAGCAGCTAGTTGGTGGGACAATTTCTTCAATTTGATTTTTTTTCTCCTGTTTGGCTTAACAGATGAGGTGAGTGAGCGATCTGGCCAAGGTTACTCCAGTAGGAGGCTCAGCTAGGATTAGCTACCTTCTACTGTTTATTTATTTATTTAAAGCTACACTGTTTGGCATAAATTTCTAAGTCAAGCTCATAATTCTACACTGCATCCTAAATGCACTTTGGTTATAGAGCTCTACAGATGTTCACAGCATCTCTAGGATGGGGCTGAATAGTTGCTATTGTACTTTTAGACAAACACTTGGCCATTGCTTAGCTCCACGTTTTGGGGTGAGATGTGTCTTTGTCTACTGATGGAAGAGTTTGGCATAGTCTGGCATTGCTACAGCCAGTTGTAAACAGTTTACAAGTTATCCCAGCACTGCAGCTGGCTCGGGAGCAGGCAGACAAGTTTGCCCGTTTCAGGAAACACTGAAAGGCCTTTTCTAATTGGAGTGAGTATGATGGCTCTTTTCCGGTCATACCGGAGCCAATAAACACAGAACAACTGCCTTGGCATTCTTACTTGCAGCCAGGCCAGTTCTTTGGGCGAAGCTAAAGATTAAATATATAATCCTTTATTCTTTGTCTCACGCAAGCTGTGACTGAGTATTAAACAATACAGTTAGAGGTCACCAGCCTATCACTTAAACCCACATACTGCAATGCCTTTTGGTGCAGATACATTTATTGAATTGTTAATAAAGCAGAAGAAAGCCTTGCCTTTTCCGGGAACTCAAGCCCCAAGCACTGTTCCTGCTGCTTGAAGCACATAAACCCATCATTGTAGGAAAGCACCATTTCCTCCTCCCCCACTCTCCTTTCATCCCGAAATTTAGATCTGTAGTTAAGTCCAACCTCCCCCTTCCCCCAAAGACAAGTTCTCTTAAAAGAGAGACTGTGATTGCAGGAGACAAAAAAGCCTGTGGAGCTGTGACTCAGCTGCAAAGCGCTCTCAGCAGTCGAGCACTCACT
Organism: Nettapus auritus; assembly: GCA_011076525.1. Taxonomy (NCBI): domain Eukaryota; kingdom Metazoa; phylum Chordata; class Aves; order Anseriformes; family Anatidae; genus Nettapus; species Nettapus auritus. The sequence goes on along the minus strand of CM021777.1, from coordinate 740,067 downwards.
TGTCCTGGAGCAGGGTCACACTCTCCTGAGACACTATTTCCACAGACCTCGTTCTTTGTGTTTTAAAGAGCATACGTCTACTTCTCACCTGGAACTCCAGCGTGTCAAATTTATTCAGCAAAGCAATATTCAGAGGTAAAAAGGAAAACTAACTAGTAAAAGTCTTTAGGGCTCAGCAGTCTGATTCACCTAAACTGAAATGTAATGTCCTATTGCAAAGGGCAGATGCACAAAAGATTTCTCACCATTTATTCCTGATGTAACAGCCAGAACTGACTGCTGTTGAGTCTTCCTGTCAATTTGTTGAATATAGTTCCTAGCGTTAATGTGTTGTTTGGAAGTTTAAAGCCATATATATATATTAATAAGTTATGTGGGAAGGTCTCATCTTTGTACAACTTTTTGCTTACCAACATTTCTGAAGCAATTGAAAGAATCAGGACAAGTCATCTTCCCTTCCCTAAATAATAAGAGAAGGACTGAAACTCAAAGTAATTGCATATCAGTTCTGGTTTGAACTATTTAAGTGACCTCATGTTCTCCCTACACACAGTACTGGGCTTCAGTAGCTTAGCATCAAATACACTATACCCTTCAGTATAAAAGAAGAAACTCATTCTTCAGGCATTAAGCCTAACAAATATTTTCAGTAACCTTAAGTAATTGGAAAAAGCTCTTATTGATCAGAAAGTCCAGGTGATGTGCTCTGATAGGCCTTTCCATTAATCACAGGTACATTATTTTCTGGAACTCACTCATTTTATAACTTATGCTGAAAGCTGATCAGATTTGATGAATTATTTGTATAAAATGGGTTACACAGATTGGCATGTTCAATCCCAATTTTTTATATCCAATATACTTGGCTTTCCTATGGCTACGCATAAAATTGCATCGCCACAGATCACAAGCTGTTAAACCTTGCTGAAACAGGTCCAAGCTTCCTCTCATCTCACACTCGCTCCCCAAAGGTGCTGGTCCTAGTTATCACAATTATTTCAGTCTAAGCAAGACTAGCTTGTTGCACAACAGCTAGAGATCTTTTGTTTTAAAATCTGAAGAGAAATAAAAACACAAAGGAAATGGTTAGTGTGTGTTCTAATCCTGGACTGAAACAGAGGATACTCATGTTATGAAAGCTTTACGCTTCCATAAAAAAAAAGGAAAGAACTGCAGAACGGCTTGGGTTGGTAGGGACCTTTAGAGATCATCTAGTCTAGGTTTTGACTGGAACAGTTAATTTTCTTTGTAGAGGCTCACACAATGCTGTTTTGAATTTTTGATAACACACCAATGTTTTAGTTGTTGCAGAGCCATGTTACACAGAGCCAAGGGCTTTTCAGCTCCTCATGCACCAGCAAGGAGGCTGGGGGTACACAAAGCTGGGAGGGGACAGGACCAGGACAGCTGGCACAGGCTGAGAGGGATATTCCACACCACAGGACATCATGCTCGGCAATAAAAGCTGGAATAAAGACGGAGGAAGGGGAGACCTTGGGAATGATGGCATTTATCTTCCCAAAAAAACATTACTCATGCTGAGCCCTGCTTTCCTTGCAGTGGCTGAGCACCTGTCTACCGATTGGAAGTGGTGAATGGATTCCTTGCTTGTGCAAGCAGCTTTTGCTTTACCTAGTGAACTAGGCAGTAAGCCATGCTTCTTCTAACAACAGCAATTTCATTCATCACGTGCTACAATTTACACGCAAGAATTTGTAGCTAGCTAGACTGGAAAAGAAGATCCAGCCAAGGATGTGTACCCTGATTTATTTACATATAATCACTTGTGGTTTCTGCTTCTGACAAACTACGTGGTAATTAGCCATAGCACTGGAAAACAGGAAACACACTTGGGGTATACACACTTATATAAAAAAAATGGAGTGTATGTGTATTTGAGTTTATACACAGCTCCAGTTTTCATGACATTACTCAGCTGGGTAGGTGTACAAGTGCTTCGTTTCAGTTGAAAGAATAAAGACCTAGAAAAAACAATGTTACTGACTGATGCACTGACTGAAACAAATTCAAGGCAATATCCAAGCTTCAAAAGGAGCCAAAGCACGATGAAGTGTGACATTCTTTCTATAATATGTTGTCAATTATTAATTTAACTTTAGTGCAAGTGCTCCTGGACCAGGCTAGCCCAAGAACTATTTAGATGATCTGACTTGCTTCTGGAAATCACAAAATCTGGGGTAAAACCTAGACACCACCGCTGGCTCTCCTGCGAGTAAGCAGGTGAATGAATCCTTGTGCGCCTGCTACTGCTTAACCAATAATTCCCTAATGGATTACAGCAAGCAATTGTCTGTTCTGACAGTACTCAATGGGTAAAGAGCATTACTGAAGTTCTTGAAAAATAGTTGAAACAGCTTAAAACAAATGCAACAAGAAGAATCCAAAGAAGTGCCTTAACCACCATGCTACATCAGGTTTGTCATCTTATACTCCTAGACCTCCCACTAACCCCCCCCCAGCCCTTTTTCATTTGTCAGGTTTTTATTTAACCTCACATAGAGCAGCAGCATTCTGAAAACCCTGAGAAGCATCTCCTTCCCGGGCCTGCGTCACTAGATCCGTGACATCACTGCTGCCTCTGTTAAATACGAGATATAGGGCATTTAATAACACTTCCAAAACAAACAAACAACAACAACCACACAGAATCACACAGAATCATCTAGGTTAGAAGAGACCTCCAAGATCACCGAGTCCAACCTCTGACATAGCACTAACAAGTCCTCCACTAAACCATATCACTAAGCTCTACATCTAAATGAGTCGTTCTTGCCCATATTCAAAATTTAATTTCAAGTTTTCTGTTGAGAATATATTACAGAAAAATATCCCCAATTTGTGGCTCACTAATCACAACCAATGCCAAGAATAAATACCCAAATTACACCATGTAATTATAACAAAAATAGGACAATTTATGTGAATCCTGTCACATACATTGTCAGTGAAAATAGGGTTATATGCTATACAAACCCACTCTTAGTGGGATTTTCCTGGCTGTTTACACCAGTAAACATCAGAACATCCCTTTCATATATTTAACATCACCGAGAAGGGATTCCCATCTCTAGGATCCCAGTACACACAGCATGAACTGGTTCCCAAAAGGCCAGTCCAGTTCTCAAATCCTAACTGCTATTGGATTAACACTTAAGTAATTTCACATCTAGTCTGAAATCTAGACAAAAATTACCAATGTAGAATTAGGTTTGTAATGACAGTTTGTAAATGCTGGAATTACTGTGTCAGTGCAGGCCCTTCTGATTCGTTAGGCCCTTGAAACATTGTTAAGGGTGGTACAGACGGAGAATTCTTCAGAAGCTGTTTTCTTACTACTCTGTTGAAAACCATCCCCCTGTCCTACAAGTCATAATCCTTCTGCAGGTTTTCTGCATTTTTCATTTATTTATACCACTACCACACTTAACCTTATTTATTTGTAACTTGATCTAAGCACAATGGTGGAAACAAAATGTGATGCACAGCAGCTCTAGAAAGCCTTACTGCAGCTTTATTTAAATTTAATAGGTCAAGACAGATACAAAACGAGCAAATCAGACTCCTTACACAGCAAGAAGCAAAAATTAAAAGGAAAATATCAACTACAGCAGAAGCTCTTTCAAGAGTCTCTTCTTCCCAAGTATTTTAAGAATTAATGCTATTGTATACAAGACAGACTGAGTTTGTTTAACCTGATTCTCCACAGAAAACACTATCAGAACAGAACAAAACACTATCCCAAACTCACAAACCCTACTCATCTTAAAAATGCATTTGTCACATCTAGAATGAGTAAACACGTAACTGTTGACAGCTGTTTCTGAAACAGGTCAGGAACAGACAGTTTCTCTTTTTTACCTTACACTGTCATTTGTCCTTGCTCTTTTGTGTGGATTTCCCAAACAGCACAAATGAAAAAGATGATGTAAAAATAGAAACTCATTTTAAAAAGCACCAGACTGTCAAGAGTAGCTTCTGCACTGTTTTGAATCTATAAGAACTTAACACATCCTTCTAACTAGGAGGCAATAGACAATGTTGGCAGTAGTCTTTTTTTTTTTTTTTGGGGGGGGGGGAAGGGGGAGGGACAGGGGGGACGACAACACCCTAAAATTATTAATTTAATTATAACTATGAGTTATGCAAGGAAGTGCTTTATACAAATTAGTATTACATGTGAAAACCAATCATGCTTGGGTGATTTTACTGAAGTATTTACTCTTTTGAAATAGAGCAGTCCAGTTACGGTGCTATCCAAGTGATACCACACAACACAATGCTGAAGGCCCACACATTCAATAGGCTTATATTAATCACATTCTCTTTTCCACAAAGAAGATTAGTCAACAGTATCGTTTAGTATAAATTGTAAAAGTCAAAATATAATGAGCTATGTAGTTAGGAAATGCAATTTTATCTCAGCAAGGTCAGAGGCCTGGCTATAACACTAGGGTAGGCCTAATCCAGCCTTAACTCAAAGCTGAAACACTGTATATAAACCAGGATAAACATGAAGACTTGGAGGTCTATAGGTGGAAAATGCTACAAAAAGAACCAAATTTATTTCTTCAGACACAAGATCAAACATTCCCAGTTGTTACAGCTGGTTGACTTTTTTTTATGTAAGGTTTAGTGAAAACCCTCTTTTAACCCATTCGTGGGAACGCCTCCTTTAAATGTTTACTTGCAGAAAGAAAGGACAGAGCAGTTGGTCTGTTTCAAACCATTTCCCCCTGCTTTTACATGTTGCTTTAGAAAGTCTTGAGTATTTTTGTCTTTAAATTTAACTAATAGCCTTTTCTGTAGGGGAAAATTATTTGGCTAGAACTTCCTGTAAGTAGAACTAAGCAACAGAAAACTAGAAAGAAATTGTGATTTTTGTTTAACGCAAGTATTTCCTTTAAATCTTACCTTCTTTAAATTTTATATTAGAGATTCTAGTCACAAATTTTTATTTTCCTAGTAGACTACAATGATTATTATGCAAGTTACATGTACACGCTACTTACCTAACATTTCTTTCTTTAATTTTTCATTCCGTTCTTCAATTTGTCTAGGTAATCGCTGTGGAGAGGAAGGAAAACTGGAATCAGATCCATGCTTTCAATAATACTGTAGTTTAAGCTTATGTAATTTTCATACACATACCAAAAATATACAGTTTACAGCTTAAAAAAATCCTTATGTCAAACCAACACTTATTTTGGAAACCTGTCATTCATTCTATGACACCAATTCACATAAGCAGCAAGTCTGAACTTGCAGGTGCAAGTTTCATACAGTCATGAATTTTTACTACTGAAAAACTAATCTGACCTGTTTGCCTGGTATTTTAACTGAAACGTTACTGAATTTAAGAGATTTAAAATTAATATACATTTTAGCCCTATCTCCTCTGCTGCACACATTAAATATGTTTAAGAGAGGTCAGGGGAACTAAGCAAACACAGAATAACATCTATGATGTCTGCTCTCAATGGCATACTGCTTCAGGTAAATCCACAATGAAAACATGAAGATCTACATACAAATATTTTATCAGAAGATCACTGAATTTCAGGATGTAGTTTAATAAGCACCACCTTACTATGCAATGTTGGCATACTTCTAATGAGGAGAGAGTATTACAAACGGCTGGGAGTTCCCCACCAAGTTCATCCTGAGCAAGGTACTAGGCCAAATAACAGTTTATATTTTTTTCCTCCTCAAAACTGACAAAGTTAAGATCTGTGCACCATCAGAGATAAAAGCTTCTCATGTTTCTAATGAGCATTACATAACTGCACAGTATTCTAGGCATTCCAATGATTTGAGTTCCCCATTTACACTTAAACCAGCTGTGACTCATTTTCCATCTTTATACAGTACCAGTGTTTTACTCAATGATTGTAATCACTATTTAGAATTATAATTTTATATTTACTACAACTAGGTTTACCATTGCATCATTTATGTATTTACTGTTTGTAAGTTAAGTATTATATTAAAACAAAATATATTGTGAATGAGAGTTACTTTTTATACCTCTTTTTCATATTTTCAGAAGCAACTATTTTACACTTTTTGTACCATACTTATTGCTATACAATCCTGGGAGGTCAGAATGTAGTTACATGCATAATTATGCTGTCTCTTCTCGTGGAAGTCACTGCAGATAAGGCAGACTTGCTGTAATGGTGCTATCATTAAGTTAATTCCTGTCGCAAACCATGGTAACAGGTGTGCAAGTCACCCCTTATACATCTCGCTTGTGATAATTGGCTTCTGAACACAGTTAAAGAATTTAATTTCCTAATCTTGTTCCTTCCTGTATTTTATAGCTCCAGTCCTCACAGAGCATCACAGGTTTGTCATTGTGATATCACTAATACAGAGAAATAAGGTGTTCTCCTCTGGAAGGAAAAAAAAAATAACGTGCTGCCAAGACTGCCTGACTATTCTTGTTCAAAGCAGTATATACACTGATGAACACAGGTAAATACATTCATTTTCTACACTGATGGGGAAGAGAGGTGGTATACCCCATACAAACTGGAAAATGAACTCTAAGGAGTACAATGCACGTACACACGGATGGTAAGTCTGAAACCAGACCAGGCCCAGTATCACTAGTGAGCCAGATCTAATTAGCCCAGTCAGACCTCATCTGACTCCTGCTGACCCAGAGGGGCTTATTAAGTTGGGTGCAGATCTGGACCCAAGCTGCCTGCATGAAAACATGTGTGGATATCCCCAGGCTCCAACTTCAGTTTGCACTGTGGCTGTGACATTTGCTGAGTCTTGGATCAATCTGATACACACAGAGTCTCTCTCACATTTGGAGATCATGCTTTAGCAGGAAATAAAGACACAACTTGATCTGGAATACATGTTCCTCATTTTGTCAGTCTGAATAGTGCTAGTCCACAAACTCAGCACTTCTCACGCCAGAAACATACCTGCAAAGCTATGTATCTATAGAAGGTATCCATAAACACAGCTATTTATCTCTTGTCTATGATACTTATCTCAAAGTACAGCTTCTTTTGGTAAATAAGTTTATCTGGTCTGCCAGTCCCTCAGAAACCGTGCTGAAGCTAAAATTCACCCAACACTGTTATGCACCTGCTAAAAACAAAACCTAAAGATTGATACCACATAATTAAACACTTTTTGGGAAAGGATCAATAGGGATTATTTGACCACAAAACAATATAATTTCCAACTGTTTAATTTGACATTGAGAATGTCAAAAGTAACTGAAGTGTGTACCAGGGGCTTTAAAATCAAAATGCTAGCGCTGTACTCCTGAAATACAAACAGTACTGAATTTTTGGAGCACCTAACAAATCAGGAATCAAAGAACTACTGTGTATTTAGTTTTTGTTTTTTGTTTTTAAACCATCATTAAGATTATGACATTCCCTAAAGCAGCATGTGAAATATTTTCTACATATGGGAAGAAGAAAGCTCAGCTCTAACAGTGAATGAGGCTAATTTGCAGATTCTCTTGATGCATCATTTTCATTACCAGTGGGGGCACAGAAGTGCTGCACTATTTCTGCAGAGAGCACTGCACTTTACAACAAAGCAGAGCCTCTTAGTCCCCCTGCATATTACAGATATGCTAACTATGTATGTGAAGTCTGGAATTGTTTTTTTGTTATAAACTTAGATATTATGGATATTTTTTAAAGTGTAGGACTGTCAGTATTTCATTAGCAAATTTTCAAGAGGTGAGATTTAAGCCTCTATAAGACTGCTTCTGCCCTGAAACTTGACAAAGAACGGGATCAACTCAGAGCAGAATGCCCTACATCCCGCTGCAGCGTAAATTGAGGGTGTTTTGTACAAAGTGTTCTGCAGCACATGTGGGCCTAAAGTCTCTGCCTAGTAAAAGGAGGACAAGGAGCAAAAGGCATGTGTAACAGTTAACGTTTGTACTTCCTAGCTACAAAAATTAAGAATTCCTGATCATTCTAAAACATTCCTGAAAGAGGGCCAGAAAGAACAGCAGCATTTTTATGGTCCTTTCCTAGAACAAATTTCCAGTGTTAACTCAGCGCTGGCACTTTTATGAGATTACTAGAGGCAAACTCACTGAAGGAAGATTGTAGTTTTGCAAGAGATATAAAAGAGATGGTACCTATACTTTTAGGGGGTTCCGATCACCCAAAATGTAAGTATTTCAAATTCTTCACACTTTGAACCAGCTACTGACAGTGTTCCCAAGTCTTGATCTGTGGAGTCCTGACTGGTGGTTCATAACAAGTTGTCTGACCTTCACAGTCACTCTTTGTATGGAGAGCTGCTGAAATGCACCAAAGGCTACTTTACCAAATAACTGACTAGATTACACTAGGCCTCTTTTTGGATCTAGGCTAATGCTAAAAGGCTACAAGCTACAAAAACTAAATCCCATCATTTCCTTTAGAAACGTCAGCAGACTCCTTGGCTGAATTCCTGGATCAAATAAGCCACAGTCTCAGCTAGGAGACTATAAATGAGGCCAACACAAATAATCTTTTCTAGACTATGACGGATGCATTGCATTCACTGTCAATGCAGTAACATTTGACAAGCTCGTCATTTATTAAACCATTGCCATGCATGCAACAAGCATCAGAGGGTTGTTTCACAGTACGGTAAACTGACCTTATCGCTGGGTGCTGCCAGAAGTGATGGCCCCAGTTCCTGCACTGCTTTTACCACACCTTCTTTCCTTCTCACTAGTAATTGCGGTAGATCTGAGTCTGCATCTGACAGCAGAAAGCCATGGCGATACAAAACTATTCATTTTGGGGGTTATTGGTTGCTGGCTTTTCTTTCCTTGTAGATAGATGGTTTTCCTTTTGGAAAGGTTTTCCTTTTCTCCTTATTATATATATAAAAATAACCAACTATCCATGTAGGGTCAGTCATGAACTTGAACCAGCGCTAGCACAAGGAAAGCAACTGGACAGCTCTTAAAGCAGCTGGCAGTTCATGGGTTTATCTGTTCTTACCCTTACCACTAACAGGAGTTACACGGTTAAGCAGAATATTTTTCTGCCATAAGTGCAATTGATCCAGTCCCAAAGGAAGTAATTTCAGGCAAGCCTTCTTGTCTAATATGCTATTAAAGCAGTTTCTAATGTGTCAGTACAACACCATAGTAGGGGGGGATGAGGGGGAGAGGAATTAAAAAAATAAAATAGAAATCACTACTAATAATTTACCCACGTGGAAATTAAAATAATTAAACAAACCTTGCAAATATATTTCTGTATTAACATCACAAAGTGGTTTTAGAGATAATTTTGTATTTTTTTAAATTTTATTTTAATTTTAGGGGGCGGAATAGGTTGCATGTTCACTGATGTGAAGCTGAACTTAAAATAATGATGCCCTCTGAAAATTTAACAAGCTATTAGAAGAAGTCAAGTACTGTCACATTGATCTGAGCGCTCAATTGTGCATTATGTTTTAAAATTGCATCCATTTATCTTAAAAGGGATGTGAAAGATAGTTCAGTTGTTTTCCCTGCAGAAGATGGTCAGCTCTTTCCAGGCTCTCTGGTGCTTGCAAGCCATTTGCCAACCGTGACCTGAGGCTCCCACTTTGACATAAAATGACCGCTACCCTATGTTTGATAGCAGCTACCTTCCATTAGCACGTTCCTTCAAAACCACATGCTGTCTAGCTGCATACCTACCACATTTCCCTTCATAACCTCCTTTCAAAAATAAGAATGGCAAACAGTGTATACAGAGAGCTTTGTGCACAAAAGAAATTGCCCTTCTTGCTATACCAACTCTTGCAGAAAGACCCTTTGAACTTGTCACATTCACAGCTGTTTTCCACACCAAGCATTAACATACTAAGTATCACTAGAAAAATCCCTTCCTGCTTGTATTTTACAAAGTTATTTGAAACCTCAAATGTGCAGGCTGCAGCAATAACTTTAAATCCCCACTGAGTAGGGATTATTTACATGATAGACTAGAAATTCAAGATGTTCTAGAGATTTACCTTTGTTCGTCCAAGCTGCCATATCTTAAAGTCCAAGGTAACTTTAAAGCATTATTTTTTAATATACTTCCAGAGATATGACAATGTTTCTTCAAGAAGCCTTTAATACAGAAGCATTTGTAATGTTGATTGAAAACGGACACTGGAGCATACTACTAAGCTGTAGAACTCACGTGCTTAGGAACAAAAAAATAATTTAATCAGAAAAGAGCGCTGTTTGCAACTGCAAAGTGCCACCTTCTTCACGTGAAAGACTAAGTTTTTGAAAATTAATAGCAGACTTCAGTCACATAATTCAGACAGCTACAGACAGATCTTATCTCCACCACTCTCTTAATGAAGTCATCAAAAAGTATCTATTTTGTAATTATGCCATAAAGGCATTCAACTGCAAATTCACTTAGTAGAATTATTTTTCTGATTAAAGAAAAATTGACTCCCACTAATTAAATAGCTAGCAAGAACCGTATTATGGGGTACTTGTATTCTGATTTCCAAATTGCAGATCATTGTTGAAGTGACAGCTACTAACATGCAGCAGTGGCTCACTAACACAGTCAGCACTGTACAGGTTCTGACCTAAACAACCTTTTCTAGTGCATGTATAAGTACAATTAAAAATCTCAAGCAAAATTTCAATGTTTAGTAGAAATTTATCAGAATGCTGTATTTGAAAAGGCATGTATTGAAATAACTTTGTTTTAAAAAAGCTAATGCATTTAACAGTTCCAAGATATTCCTGGAAGAGAATCAAACTAGAAGAACCGTAACACGTTCGATAAATTGTGTGGTAGGTGACTGCGCATGCACACACGTGTATTGTGTGGGACATGGGCTAGGTTATTCAACAGGTAAAGATGTAGTTACATGCTTACAGAACATACGTTTACTTCCACTCACTTTATAAAGGTTAAAAGAGGACTGTGCTTCATGGACCTGAGCCTTGTCATTGAAGTCATGGCATTTCACGCAATCTTTCTTATGTATAGCCAGAGGAGAAAACCAGTACACTTTTAGACTCAAAGTTATCACCACTGTGTATGAAGCAGCTTGCGTAAACAGCGTTGAATATTTAGACTAGGAAAAGAAAGACCTTGTTTTAAAGTTGTGCCAAAGTACACTAAAAAGGCTTACCATACAGGCTTCTCTGGCCTGATGAACTGATGGGTCTTTTTCTAGGACTGCTTTATAATCCTCCAGAGCTTCATCTAGTTTTTCTGTTTTTTCATATAGTTCTGCTCTCCTCAGCAAAGCTCTAATATAGTTAGGATCTAATTCCACTGCTGGAAAACAAGAACAAAACACAGTATTTTACTTCAAACATTTCTATATCCCCTCAAATGAATTCTTAAGCCTCTATTGAAGTGCTAATAGATGTTTTATAATGCAGCTTAGAATCAGAATCACGGTTTAAGAGACAAATCATAATTTAGAGAGGCACCCTTTACACCCACCTATGAAGGTCTAATGCAATTAACCGTAGATCATAGACATTAAATGAAATATCACTATATAGAAGTAAGCTCTATTTGTGCATTAGAAGTCACGTGGCACTTCAGAAACATGAAGAATCCATAACATTTTTCAGTTTTTGTATATATAATAAGTCTGTATTATTAGATTACACCTAAAGTTAAATGTACCCAAAGATTTACATAGTAGGGAAACCAAGCATTTCCTTGCTTATCTCAGTGCAAGTTGAGACAAACTCCAGAACAACTACTGGTGTTCTTCTGATTATCTCTAGAACACCCAAATGGTAAAAATTGGGTTGGGAAGCCACAAAAGGTTATACCAGCTCTACAAGTCACCACAGTGGCATTCAGACTGAATTTAAGCTTTTCTTCTCCTTATTCCCTTGGCAGTTGTGAGAATGTTTACTGGTGCAATTAAGATTGAATGCTGAACTTAACAATAGCCTGTGCATGGTAATTTCTCAAGGATTTCTTCATCCATTTTTCATCACAGGAAAAGGAAGTACAAAAACCTGCCCGTTTTTTAATTGCCAACCCATTAAAATTGTCCTCAGGACAACTGAAGCCCAGATTAGATAAATATTCTAGTTTGTTTATTGTGGAAGGACAAAGACAACACTACAATCAGCAAGTTGCAGGTTAATCTGAATCGTTCCGCTGTGCGCTAAGTGTTGCATTGCAGTTTGTAAAAAATAAATAAATAAATAAAAATCCCTGGGCAGCGTCAAGCAATGGTTAGTTTAAGTCTCACTGCAGCAAAACAGACCTGTTCTCTTTCAGCCGCCAAGAAATTACCAGAAGTGTTGTTCAAAATGCACCACTACCAAAACAAGTCAAAACCCCACAGTACCAGAGGTCAGCTAGAATTCGTTACCTTCAAGATTCCTTTTAGAACATCCAAACTGAAATTTACTGTACAAGCACCATTGGCGCTCAGCCATTGGATTAGTTTTTTGGTTGGTAATTTGGACATTTTTCCACAGTTGTCATGGGGAGTTTAAAAAAATATTTGAGCACGGGTGAGTGGATAGAAACAAAAGAGCAATACACAGCTGAAATGATTTCACTAGAAGTTGCAAAGATTGCAGGGCAAAAACAAGAGAGCATAATCCCCTGTGAGCAAGCAAGAGCCTTGCATAAAAAGGGACTTGATAGTGCTTTTAATTCTGTGAGGCCCCACGCTTCTTTGGAATCTCAAATTAAACCAAGATTTGGTGCGAATAGCAGGTGGAAGTACATTTAAAATAGTAGGTATAAGGAAACAGCTTCCATAAAATACTTCCTTTTTTTTTTTTTTTTTTTGGAAAAAGTACCAACAGCAGTCTTATTGCCATGGGAGAACAGAAATTAAATTATTGCAGGCAGTAAGTTCAACAGACGTTTTACAAAATAGTTTTAGATTGAGGTGTCTTCCACTATAGCCTTTCTATAAATTCTTTATATAGAAATGCCCAAAATTACAGCTCTGTGGTAAAGCACTAACTGGCTTAATTTACCCATGAAAGATCTGGCACAAGAGTGATGCACAGGAAACAAAAGTCTTACCTTTGCTGCAGTCACGTAGGGCAGCTTCTGTCTTGTCCTAGAACACAGAACAGCTTTGTTACATGTATGTCGTATTTCTTGGGAAACAGCTTGCTTACAATTGCAAGCAAAAAGGTTTGCCTGGCATTCCAAGGAATGGGGATGTTCATGTAATCAAGGCTTTTCATACCATTGCTTCTGATTTAAAGCCCTTTACCAGCAATTAGCTTCCTCTCTCTGAAGGCTGCCAGTGTTCAGATTGCACGGCTGCCCCACTAATCAGTCTGCACTGAACAGCTGGCAGCAAGCGACCGTCAAAAGGCTGAGTCACATATGCAGGCCTTGGCTTAACCCAGCTACAGCTTTCCTACATTTGTCAATTAATTAAGGGGTTGGAATAGACAGTTCCCAGGACTCCCAGATAAATTCCTGTCTGTAAGAGCAAAGACATTTGGAAAGCAGATACTGTCTTTAGCGCTAATATAGGCATTGTCCCTTGCAGAGCAAGCTGAGACTGCCAGGAGAGGTAGGGACAAGATTTTAAATGTGCCCAAAAAATGACAGTTAGAGGATGAGATTCAGGCAAACTGCTTATAATAATACCAAAAAAAGCAAAAACGCCGAGACAGATCCTGTTTTTATCTAAACTAAAAAGGCTTCAAGAAAAAAAAAAAAAAAGGATGTTCTGTGCCTGTATTGTTGATTGACACAGTAGTATTCATAAGGGTAGTTCCTGCATTTCTATACCCCAGGAACTATTTTCTTCCCCATTAAACAGAAGCTGCCTCACAGAAGAACGCCTGACAAGCTTTTATGGTAGTGCAAAGCAAATGTGTGATGAAAGTATAGAAGAAAAAATACTTAATGGGGGAAGTTATTAGTAATGTGAATCTATTTTCAGCATAAGGTATGGGTCTGTGAGGTTCTGCTATCTATACAGGTGATACAGTAGTTTGTGCACAGTTTTATTGTCCTGCACTCGTTTGGGAAATACTGGATTAGTTTTGTAGCTAACATCTGGATTATAAGGAGCTTTTTCAGGTTACAGCTTTCATATTTGAAAGGTTCCAACATCTGCTATTACAGAATTCCATTTTTTCCTTGCCTGTTCAATTTAGTAACCCAAGAGTGAATTCTAGCTGAGCAAGAATTTATTTATACCTAAATATGGCTGCACGGTGCACTTACAGAGAGCTGCATCCATACTGGAGGAAAACCACAAGGAAGTTCACTTTGCAGGAGGATAAAGTAAGGATAGGAGTTACTATGCTATTTTTTCCATCATAATATATACATATATAAAAAAAAAAAAAGCAAAAATAGGGAGTAGTTGCTCTTCAATTCTTCTTTTCACTTATTTAGAAAGAAGAGGTAATTTAGCACCATGTTTATAGCCTGAAGAGACAGTTTTGAAAGTATGATAATAAGCATGATAGAAAAGCCATACAAGTTTCTCAGACAACTAAATTTAGACACTCAGTGCCTGTGAGCCAGAAAAGTATTACTGAACGTTTGTTGATAGGTCCTCCTAGCTCCTGTTGGGGTCAACTAGTAGAACGTATGAGCTATATGAAATACACCTACTAGCACGACTGTATGAGATCAAACAGGCATAGAGGTTCTCCTCTCACTCCTCCTGTTATATGGCAGTCTGGTGACTTATTTGTGAAGATGAGATCCTCAATTCTTTAAAATCAATTATTAGCTTATAAGTTCAATTGTTGGCTATCCACTGTGCTTACAGTACATTTTAGATTCTGGTAACTTATGGGCGTCTGTCCCTGGACATGGAATAGAAAATAGATAAGAGACAGCTGTAGCCATTCTCTCGAGACAGTGCCCTATTAAATAGGGTCCATGCTGCTATATAGCAACTGCAAAGGAAGCACACTAACTGAATTAATAAAGTCATAGGAAGCCCTACTTATGCCTGAAAGCATCTGAACCAATTATTTGAAGACAAGTCTGACTATGCAGGTTTTAAAAACCTGATTTAAAAAGAAATACTACCTAGTTACACTTCTAAATAATCTAATACATTGGTCTGTATACATCTTGAACACATCTGTTCCACATGAACTTTGTATTTATGTGAAAGAAAGTGAAAAAACAGTGTTTTAAATATAATGCAAAGCAACTTTGAACAGCTGCTCCAATTGCTACTTTCAGTTTTGAATTAATCCTCAGTAAAATCAAGTGTATCAGCATTTCTACTGGGAGCACAAGAGAATGTACAAGCAACTCCTTTCCCCTCCTTTTTGCATCCCTAATGACTTCATAATTTCATTTGATACATAAACAATACTTGTCATTTCATAGAACAAATATATTCACCTGCTTCATTTTTGCAGCAGCTCTGTTTGAGAACAAAACAGCCCTGTCTTTCTGGAAGCAGGCTGGACAAATCTGCAGAGCCTTTGTATATGAGTCTTCTGCCTCTCCATAGTCTGCAGACGCAATAGGGAAAAGAAACAACAACAAAAAAAACACAGATTATTTATTTCAAATGCCAGTATGGCCAATGAATCATATGCTAGAATTTCTTTGGAAACTTTTCTCAATATATGATGCGGTATTTAAACCTGTGGTCAGAATCAGTAGCTGCTTTCTGACAAAGTACACTACTGACTACTACTTGTATCAATTACAACCAATTATTTTTTAAAATCAGCACCCTCAAAGGAGCAGAAAAGTTGTCCTGTGCTTAGCGTAACTCCTGCAGCATGCTGTGCATATAATTCTCACCCCCAAAACTGTTTCATCCTTTTTGTTCAGAGGGTACCACCCACCTCAGGGGCTGAAATCTTTTCAGTTGAAATGATCTGAAAGGAAACTCGTGCTGGGACGTGTTATTGCAGCAATACCTGCTCACAGCAGCTAGGGAAATCTCATTTGTCAGAGTATCTTTAACGACTGACTTAAAGGTCAGTCACCACAAACCTATCAACTGGCACCTGAAGGTCGTCCATCTTCATGTCTGATCTGAAACACAGACCAGTGACAAAGCACCTAAGATTATTAAGTTGTTTTCCAATGATGGTAGAGTCAAAAAACGAAAAGGCCCTGTAGTGACCCTGAACAATGCCCTGCCAGCTGACAAATGCATTCTCCTCAAAGCAGAGCAATTCTTTCCGCATGTTAGCCAGTGACCATACAGGTGCTTAGAAGGTTGTTCATTTCTGATCAGTAAGCAATTTGACAGGTATTAGCTGCACAGGCACACTGAACACATCTGCCAAAGAATTTGTCAGGAGAAGGCTATGGATAAGATCTCAAAAGATGACTGAGCCAATATTACAGGCTTGCTACTTCCATAGTCCCAGCAGCTCCTTCCTGCCCGCTCTGACACTTGCATGAATTCGTAAACCATTCCCCAGCAATCTTGCTCTCTTAGAGATCTCCAGCAGGAAGACCACTGTCTGGTTATCAGGATATGCTTCTGGGAAGAAGTTACTCATTTGTGTAAGCCTGTTGACTGAGGGAAGCATTAATGTACATTTCCTTGTTTCTTTGAAAATCCTCTAACCATCAGAACATTACATGAATGGTAGGGGTCAAAATCCCTTCTCCCTTCATGTGCTTTCACTGAAATGATTGGTATTGTTATTTACTGCAGACCTGTTACAGATTAACTATGTTTACAACATATCCAGTTCCAGTATAAGCCAGAAGTTTGCACACACCTAGATTTTTTTTGAAAATATGTATCTATATATTGATCTATGTATCTATGCATATATATGTGTATGTCTCTAAATATATAAAGATATACACAGATGCTCGCATGTATATATATATATACACACACACACACACACAATAGAAAATGACTTGAAAAATAGAAGAGCAAGGACAGGTCTCCAAAGCGCAAAGCAAAGCCAGAAGATCTTGTAATAGTTTCCTAATTCCTCTCTTTTCAACCACATGAATCATGCCATGCAACACAGAGTGCGTGCAGCCTCAGGGATGAGGGACGGGATGACATGCAGGTACTTCTGCTTTAATCTGTAATATATCATGTATATATAGAGATGTACACACATGCAATGCACAAAGGAAGAAAAGGGCCAGTGGATGCAAAGAAACATACAAAGGTACAAAGCCACTGAGCCTCCACCAATTCTAAGCAACTGCATTAGCAGAACTCAATCTGGTGGAAGCCTTTTTTGATTAGAAGAGAAAACCCTGGCACTTGGAAGGCAGTCAATCCTATATCATGTTCTTGGATTTAAACACAGCTTTCATGAGAAACCTCCTTTAGCAATCCAAGTTTTTGTGATTTAAACTTAACTCTTAAGGAAGTCTCTCTCTTTCTGTTCCCTAGAGCTGGGAGAAAAAATGATACAGATGATAACTTTGAACAATAATAGGTGCGAGATCTTCCTATGGGTTTTCTGCAATATCACCGTAATGGTGAGGTATTAATTCGAGATTCTCTAACTTGCACACGATATTAAAAGATTATGAACACACCTCCTTTCTTGAACTGTTCATTGCCTTTCTCCTTCAGTGTTGTGCTCTCCTTTCTTCTTTTCTACAAAAGAAGAGACAATGTCTCAAAGTATTTAATTGAAATGAACAAGTAGGTCAGCTGTAGTTCCAAATAAGCTATGAATGGAAATCAGAATAGAATATAACCTGAAGAATTGTAACTAGTACCAAGATCACTTGCTTGCATTTACTGTGGCACGATATGCTTTATAGATCCATAAGACACCAATGAGGCAGTTAAAAAGCTCTGGTTCATTAACAACACTATGTACAAAGAGCATTCAATAGTGAATTACATGGTTTAAACTAGTATGTTAGCTTTTTAGCTGTTTCCTTGCTCCTTAATTCCTTTCCAATTCAACTGAATTCAGCTTAGCTCAACTATGTAGCATGCATTTTAGATGTAAGGTCTCAAAAAAACTTTTGTTTGAAATAATTCTCAGAAATTCAGTTACCTCCAGAGATGTACAAAGCATGTTGAGCTTACTGAATTAGAAGCAGATCCATGGATAACAGTGCCCTGAAAGATTTCTTATGCAGAGTGAATAAGCCATCAGAGCCTGAGACAGGAAGATTGTTCTGCTACACAGTGAAAATTGCACACACTACGCAGAGTTGTGTTCTCATTCATGAATATCTTAACCATACTCTTGGCACAAGCTAAGTTGACATGAATGCTCTTAGCCTCTGACACTGAAAATATAGGATGTCATAAAGCCATCTCTTACAAAGGAAGTCTTCCCCATGCAGACGTACCTCACAGAAGTAAAAACAAAGCACTGTAAGTAAGACAATATCAACAAGCAGCAATGCTCACGTACATGAATCATTTCTATGGTTAAAAAAAAACTGAGTTTGACCGCTGACTTTGCCCCCAAAACATGCATGCACAAAGGACTTAAATGAAGGTGGCTATAAATTACAGATCACTGAGCAATTAAAAAGCCAACACTAGGAAAAGAAACTGTTTCCTTTCCTGCAGATTCTGTAAATCAAGGATTAATGCAATTATCAATATTGCACAGAACATCTCCTTGGAAACAGCTAAATATAGTACTGTGGAGCACTGCACCATCTCACAGCTATGCCAAGTAACTGACAAACAATACAAAATCAGAGGTTCTCTCCTCTTACTTTTATTGCTTTTGGAAAGTAATTCACTTGACCGCTGTTACCATCTTCATAATAACAGATCACAGCGCTCCAAAAGCTAGGCTTGAGAGAAGTGGCATTTGGTGGTCACACACTAAAATCTCGTCTGACCCTTTTGATACGTGATTAGATCAGTAATTTTTTTCCCATCTCCTACTAGAACACTCTCTAATACTCATTGCTCCTCACATTAAAAAAAACCAACACATGGTGGACAAAACACACATCACTACTTTGAAATCGACTTTCCTCCCGGGTGCAATGCCAGACCTACACCGGTCCTTCCACAACGTCACTTGCACCAGCACACACGAGCCAGTCAGTGCTTTCTGACTATGAGCATAGGAACGAATTTGAGCACTTACAGCACCGACTGCATTAAAAGCACACATTCTTTGTATATAGGTGGGATTTGGCTGCTCAGCACAGGGAATACACATCTACATTTTAAAGCTGCACCCAAACTTGGGAAATGCTCAACAGAACCACTCCAGCAAGGTCACTGCTACACACGCATTTGTCTCTCCGCAGAAATTCATTTTTAAAGCATCCTGAATGCACATTGAGTGGAAATTTGCATGACAGAGGTCATTTTCATACCAGTGAACAGCACAGAGCAGGTTTGGAGAGACGATCTTACTGGAAAAGCTGAGAGATCTACAGAGACAATCCTCATCCAAGATAAGAAATGCTTGAAACACCATCCCTACTGACTTCATTGTTCATGACCTATTTAGAACTGGCCGTTAAGTGCTATTAACCGATTCACTGTTGCATAAGGTCGGGTTGCGTGCAATGTAACAAAAGAATTTTTCCTATGAGAACTACAGCGCGGTTGTGCCACTCCTGATGCAGAAATCCTAATAAATAAATAAATAATAATAATAATCAAGGGATACTGGATGAAAAGCTCTACCTGCATTACCACTTGGATAATTATCAGTTGGACTTGATGAACCTTATGGGCCCCTTCCAACTCGGGATATTCTATGATTCTATGACTTTCTTCCATTTTATTAAAAATACTACAAAAGAGTTTATGTTTATCCCAGTCAAGTATTAAATACTAAGAATTGCTTTGAAGCAAGGAGGCTTCAAGAGACTAAGCTTAAAACAAAATGAATAAAAAAAGCTTTGAATCATGGGATTCCTTCTCAGACCGTCAAGAAGATTGCAAGCTAGAGTCTCAACAGCACAGATGACTGAGTTATGGCCACATTTGCTGGGGAAACATAGGCAAGCAGAAGTCCTGAGTAACTGAGGAGTTTAAGGGCTGTCACACTGGGCAGCCGATTCATTCAACTCTCCTCACCTGAAAGCCTCTTCTTTGATATCTCCTCTTGCTTGCAAATCCAGCTTCACAAACTGGAAGGGCAAGGGACCATTAGCCACAGAACTGTTACAGCCATACAGATGTCAGTTGGTGTCTTGCAGTCACTTTGACTATTTGCCCAGAAAAGGTGTTGTCTAAGCGCGTCTCAGCAGCTCCGACAAGAAAACCTTATATGGCTTTGCAACTTACTCAGCTCCCTGGAAAGCAGCTACGAAAGCAATGCAGTCCTGCTTCAAAACCAGCATTTCTGCTGCAGCTTCACCAACATCTTCCTATTCCTATATTACATATTTCAGGCTGTCACTTCACTTCCAGACTGTTTTCATTGTGTTTTCAAAAAAGGTGAAGTCTGCAGAGCACCTCATGCATCGTTCTGTAAGTGCACTGGGAGCATGACCCATTGGCAATACGTAGTAGCTGACTATCATCCCCTACAAGGAAATGCACAGGATGCCAAAGCATACATGTTAGAAGTCACGGCCTAAACGCACTAGCCTCTAAAGCACACAACGTATTTGTGAGAGAAACACATGATGTATTCCTGGATATGTATGCATTTCTTTAACAGCGTCACAATACAAAAGCAGCAGAAAGATGACTATTCTGGATTAATTTACATTTAATTTGAATGGATTCTTGGAGCGTGTGCTGCTCAAATTAACGCTGTTAGAATCTTCTATTCAAATTCAGAATTAAAAGAAATAAAGCACCTTTAGAAAACATAACCTCTTCGCTCAGGATGCTGCATTTCCAGCTTTGATGGACTGGTCATCAGTTTACTGTGATCATATCAGCCCAGAGAGGAAAAAATTGCAAGTGACTTGTCCTTGGGACAAATTTTGCACGATGTCATTTAAGTGTCCCCAGCCACTTCAGCAAAAGATGTAAGTAGCTGCAGGGCAGGCTACCCGCTCCTTGGCTAGGGAAGTAGGTCAGACCGAGCTCCTCCAATGCTCCGCCTCAGGAACAAAGATCTGGACCCACTACGCGCCCAGAGGCTGCTCACATAAGAGCACGGGGTCAGGCACAACTTCCCCAACTTACGTTCCATCAAGATCCTCTGCCATTCAAAAGATGTGAAACCTTTTGTATGGCTTTTTGCAAATTTTAAAATGACAAATTCCAAGCGGCAGGAATTTCTGATGTACATTTTCTTTTTTAACCACGAGGAAAAAATAACTATTTAACTAAAAGCACAGTTTTTAAGTGATCTGATTATAAAGGTTCACACATTTGGATACCGAATTACAATCATCCATATTCTGAAGAAATTAGGATCTTAACCTAAACCCGCCTGGCAAGCAAGAGGTGCAGAGAATTAAGGCCTGATCTGAAGTAACGAGAAAAGACAGCTTGGTCTTCTGACAATAAAGTACAATTCAAAAAAAAAAAAAAAGAACAGACCATCAAAGACAGTCCTTTAGCTTCAGCTTCTCTGCCAAAAAGCTCACAGTTAAATAAATTAAAGCATTATTCAAGTATTAGGGAGAGAGCAACCTACACATTTTTGCTGTTTACTTTGGAAGAAACCCATATAAATAACAGTGCTGGCAATGAATTCCCTAAATATAGCTGGCGAGAGCTGGAGGTTGAATACCCACACTTTGTAATGCTTCCTAGCACGCTTCCTCTGGCTGCTCCTACGCATTTCATTTGATCAACTGATTTAACTTTGCAAGGGAACTGTTCCTGGCTCCAGTTTCGTGAAGAGCAGCAAGCATTCTCTTTCTCTCCCCGGCTATTTATACAGGGTGACAATGCACATCTGCATCCCGTCAACCCTTACGTACAGGCATCCAGCAGCAGTCATTTAAAATTACCGGGGTTCAAAGGGTCTGTGGAAGCAAGTGATTTAAACAGATAAGAAATATATTCTTCAGCTTCAAATACCACTTCTAGTTGTAAGTCGTCTATCGGCAGTCATCTGCTTCCCCCTGCAGTTTTGTGAAGCTATTGCTGTATTATGTCTGTTTAAGGAACTTCAATTTAAGGTTGTAGTCACTCAAAAGTCTTTTTCAAAACTGGTTAGAGTTGTCACTTGAAAGCCGCCAAATCTGTCCTCTCCGCTCAAGAGGTAGAGCGTTGCTCGACTGCCCAGTTCCTGCTCATCGTAACTTCATGGTAAAGATGGGTTTAGACTTTCTGTTGCCAATCACTGCCTTCTGAAACTTAAGCAGCACTTACAGAAAAGGGTACATCCACCAGCAGCAGTCACTTTAAGTTAGCGTGCCAGCCTGAAAGCTGTGCCTGCTCCTGAGTGCCAGCCTGTCATTCCTGCTCCAGAGGCAACAGCCTCCGGCAGAAAAGTGGAGCTGACCACTTAATCCATCACCACAAGTCAAAACCTTTAGTCATACACAAGCTTCTCAGTTTTCTAAACCAAAGGTCTCGATTTGACAGTATCAGCAACTTCCAGAGAAACGCAAAATGGAATATAAGCATAAAACCAGCAGCACTGCAAGGAAACCAAAGGTACAATTTTTCACTCTATTAAATTGCCATCCAAAGACTTTTTTTTTGAAGTTTATAAATGCAACTGAAACTATGAATCTCATAGGGAGACTGTAACTGCAGACTTTATCCAGGTTCTTCTCACCAGTACTTGGAATTAACTCCTCTGGCAGATACAGATACACTTCCCAGATGTGCTTTAACTTAGAAAATAAAACAGGATGTTTTGTTCTATTTTTAAAACCATCAGACAGGGCCGTTTTAGTCCAGTAATCTGTCTTTTACTCTGACTTGACCAAAGCAACAACATATCTAGTGTTACTGCTGTACTGTATACAGGATTCAGGTTACTAAAGTGGGTCATCTTAATAGGGAAATCACCTTTAATGATATTTCCACACCATTGCATTGTGACCCCTTCAAAACCCAATTGTCTTGCAAGTTTTATGGCTATGCAAAATAATTTTGAATGCTGATTAGAAGCATTAACAAGTGCTATACAGTCAGTTGCACTGACTCATATTAATTATCTGGTTTTGGTCCAACCAGGTCATGCTTCCTGAGAAGTTCTAAGACCATCTCTAAGTGACCAGCACCTGAGGTCTGCTCCAAACTGTGATGTACTTCTTTGCATCTTCTCTGCCACTTGGTACCTTACCTTTTATTTGGTAACTACTGCAGATAAAACAGCTGAACTTTCACAGCCAAGGGTACTATACCATATTGGGCAGATACCTGGAACTAGGAAAACATCAAATACTGAAATGAATGACTTTACTCGAGAAGCTATTTCAGAAGAAATCCCGGATCAGTTCTTCAGCCCCTGAAAATGCAAATTCTATACAGAAGCTACAACTTATGGAAGAACAATGGGATCAACCTGGGGCATGGGGAAGAGAAGGGTGAAGAGGCAAGCAGTTTAAAGGAAACTTCTTGATCAGGACAGAGATCTTCTCTAACGCATCCTAGTATTTCTGGAGAAAAAAAATTACTGTTTAGACCAGAACTGAATGTATCTCACATATAACTCAGAAAAAAAAAATCTCAAAGGTCGGTTTTACTTAATTCTTACAGAGTTGCTAATGACACTAATGAAGAAACTCCTCTACTAGAGCTGTGCTCCCATCTTGCTGTCTTTTCCTGAAGTTAAAATAGCAGATGAGCATGGTGACAGCTGTAGCTCTAACGCACATGCAACAGCCCAAAGAAGGCAAGTGCTTTTGAGGAATATTACATATTGCAGGCCTTACAGCAGCTAGAAAGGAGTGTTCTACATCCATGAGCGCTTACTAAGGCCAGGTGCTTAAGTCTTTGCCAGACAAGCCCAAAGAACAAGCAACATCTGTCATGATGGAAGAGCGTGAGGGATTCAGAACGCTGCTGCTGGATGAACTCATAATTAATGGGTGTCCCTCCAGAAGAGGACCAGGTCAGACTGAAAAAATTACCAAGTAACAGCTGCTGGGTGTCCTCTGATTAATTCTGCAGACTAGACCAATGTCAAAGCCATCACTGTCAATGGCAACTAACCAGAAAATCTGTCTGTAATGCATCAAAAGCAATTTACTGCTCAGTGCCTCTGCTGAGACAGCAATAAGCATACTTAAAAAAAAAATCTTATAAAACAGAATTTCATTTCAGGCTGTATAATTCTTAAAAAGCTCAGACTTGCAAGTCCAAGCAATCCAACTGTTCTAAGCTACTTCTGCTTTCTAAGAATTTTTCTTGCAGGTTCATGTCTTAATAAACTCTCTCCTTCCTGTTTTTATTTTACTTCATTGTGCAGAGGAAACTTATGTCATCCTACTGCTTCCCTGGAAATAATTCTTATTCCTTAAAATCAGAATTCTCACTATAAAGGGCTCCTGAAACAGAATTCAGCGAAAATACACAGCCACTTGCTCCTTCCCCTTGATCTCCTCGGCAGCTTCTGCATAGGCAAGAATTTTTACTCAGAGCTGCTGCTGTGCTACACAAAGGACGTACATAAACACAGCGCAAGAACTGAAATCTGTTCCCGCACCTCCAGAATAAATTAATCTTTTTCTACAGCCTAGTTATGTGACAACATTGCTCAGAAGTACCAATTTATTACAACTGCTCAAAAACAGTGCATTTAGTTCAAAAAACTACAAAGGTTTATATACTCCGTAATTTGATCTGAGCAGGGCTAACATCCAGCTCTTGTTGTTACACGTATTTTGAGCATATAATTTATGGCTGGTGTTGCAACCACAGTTAACACAACTTTCTCTTGGTTGGACAAGCAGTCTAATCAAAGAAAACCCATCTATTCTGTATGTAAATGCCATCACGAGACTTCAGCTTGATGCCTACACTCAGCAGCGTGGCCTGTGATCTAAAAATACAGCCTTTTTCCCCCATCTGAATCAGTGCCTGTGACTGGTTCACTGCACATTCACAGAGAGGTGTGCTGGCACAATGCGGGAGGCAGCAGGGGTTCAGAACAGCTGATCAAGGCCTGCCAAAGCAGCAAACAACTGCTGCTGAGCGTACAGTCACAACCTAGTAACACTATCAAATAAACAAGTTCTGAATATTTCTGCCTCATTTTCTCCAGCTGCAAGAAAGTCGCATTGCCCTTCTTTTCAAGGAAATCCTTTTGAGTCATTTGTGATTAAAAATATTTTTTAAAATTGACCAAATGGATGTGCAGCAGCTGCCTGTAGACCAGAGCAGAAGTATTTTTTTTTCTTAGAACCTGCATCATTTAACGGATTTTCCTTATAACCAAAATATACAAGGTTTCGCTTTCTAAAATAAAATAATTTTAAACAGTTCTAAGTATTATAATGAGATTTAAGAGGAGAAAGTCAGGAAATGATCCATCCCCATGTTTTTTCTAAACACAAAACACACAGTGATGCCAAGTAAGAGCCTGCTAAGAGATTACTTCAGTAGTTGCAGCATCTGCTGCAAGCTTCTAATCTCTCTCAAGCTGTACTTGTAACAGATACCAACAATACATTGTTGCATAAAAAACGTATTTTAAAGACCGCTTACATACTTCACTCAGAAAGCTCTCTAAGGAACACCATGTTCACACTACAGACATCGCTAATCTAATAGCTATGGTGATGCTACTGATTGGATTCTCTCGAATTCATTAGGTGTAATTGTAAACCAAGCTGAAGGGCATAACCTCTCAACGCCACTGAAAATAAAAATTAGAGAGATATCTCATCTTGCAGAAAGGTATCTGCAGCTGCCAATTCCTTCTCTAAGGAAATCCTTCCAGCTTTAACCGATTATTATTTTGTACTTCCACGGCATCTTTCAATGGAGAATGTAACAAAGCAGAATGTAAGCATCCAACAATCCTTTGCTTACGTTACATAGGGCAAAAATTATTGTGAGAAATTAAATGATTACCTAGCGATACAACAAAAACAAGAGAAGCACAAAAGCTATGACACCACACTTCCAGGCCTGTTTCTCTTTCTGGTGCTTAAAACTCTGACCTAATTTTCACCCTGAAAGTTAAGCATTTTGTCTATGAATCTCTCAAACTGCCTTCAAGCCTCACCACGACTCATACTCAGAATAAGCCTTGCCGTAACAGCAATAAATACAGGTAAGAGAAAGGGACTTTTTAATCTAAACTGGAAAAGATGCAAGGGCAACGTTACACAATGTGATAGACTGCATCTGGATTGTGTCTGCTTATGGTGTTCTCCCTTCCTGATCCTCCATACAAGAAAAAAGACATTGACTTCCTGGTTGGAGTTCAGCAGAAGGTCCCCAGGACAGTCAGGACACTGGAGACATGACCAAAGCAGCCTCCATGAGAACTGAGTCCATCCAGGCTTAGGACGTGTTGCAGGGAGACCTGGCTGCTAGAGAAAATGGAGACAGACTCCTCCTGGAGGCATGCAGAAAAAAACATGTCCAGAGGTCACAAGCTGCAACAAAGGAAATTCTAGTTAGATACAAAAATAAAAATATTCCACCATGAGGGCTGTTGAACACTGGAGCAGAGGCCTGCAGAGCCTGTGCAATCTCCAGGCTGGGAGATGTCAGCACAGTTCTCGGCAGCCTGATCAAGCTGATCCAACTTTCAGCAGGGGTTCCCACTAGATGATCTTCACAGGCCCTTTTGAGGCAAAGTATGTACCAGGAAACTTGAGATTTTTTTCAATTCTTCATTATTAGATGTCAAAGCATTACATCCAGTGAGCGTTATTATGCCCATTTTACAGATGTCAAAACTGAGGGAGAGACAGAGAGAGGAAGTAATTTCCACAAGGTCAACCAGAAGACATGGATTATGCTCAGTTTCATTCTTATTTCAAAAAGATTGTGTTCTATGTTCCTCTCCTACATGAGTTCCACAGTTTTCCCACCCCACTGAACTTTTACACTGACATTACTCACCGTGACACCGATGAAAACTTGCCTTTTATTTTCACCCATGTATTTGGGTCAGGAAGCCCACCCTATCAGCAACAGAGCTACCTGAGCCACAGCTTGATTAAATTTCTCTATACTTGCTTGTAAAAAAGAATTTAGTTTTCTGTTGCCTGTGTGATCTTAGCTCTGGATATTTCCGCTCACCATTCTCTATTTACACTACCTGACTGTAAGACCATGGTATAGTCAAGTTACTGCCAGGCCCCTCCCTCTTTCCAAGCTTTCTGGGGGCAACGTACAGACATCTGTTATGTACTTACACAACATAGACAGGGCTAGTCAACAGTTAAGAGAGTGGCACAGCTTTATCAAGTGAGTTGAATAAGAAAAGACCAGCCTTCCTGTACAAAAAAAAGTACTAAGCCCCTATAAATTCACTAACACATTCATATTTTATGCACTTAAAATTATAACACTTCATTTCTTCTTTTCCTCATTTTGATAGTCCATGTCCATTACCATCGATAACGCTGAGTTAAGAGTTTCTGAAATAAGCCATTCAGTACGCTATCTTCCCCTGAGAAGCAATGCTTTCTGGAGGTGCAGCCCACCCTCTCCTGCCGGCTGTCATTCCTTGCTCAACTCTCTCCACCCCCATTATAATCAATTATGCAATGCTACCTATGATCCAAGCTGTGCACCTCCTTCCAGTAAGGACTCTATTGCCCTTACAGAAATAAGATCACAGAATGGTTTGGGTGGAAGTGACCTTGAAGAGCACCAAGTTCCACCCCCCTGCCATGGCAGGGACACCTCCCACCAGCCCAGGTTGCCCCAAGGCCCCATCCAGCCTGGCCTCGAGCGCTGCCAGGAATGGGGCAGCCACAGCTTCTCTGGGCAGCCTGGGTCAGGACCTCAGCACCCTCAGAGAAAAGAATTTCTTCCTCATGTCTAGCCTAAACCCACCCTCTTTTAGTTCTAAGCCTTTACCCCTTGTTCTATCCCTACGTTATCTGATAAAGTTCCTCTCCAGCTTTCCTGTACCCTTTAGGTACTCTCTCCCTAGAGGCTTCACACTCATGCCTACAGGACAATAAAATGAAGTTTGCCAAAGTCTTCCCCTCATCGGAAATTACAGTAGGTCAAAACTTCACCTTTTCCCCAATTGCCAATAAATATACTAGTATTTTTCATCAATATTTCAGTTTTTAGTACAAATAACTGCTCATCCGGGTAATGCAACCAGGTTTTAAGAGGCTGGATCAGCTCTTTGAAACGTTATTTGTTCAAAAGGCCAAGCTATAAAAACTTGGTTCCTCCTAATTTATCAGCAGTAGAGTGCTCAAAAACTGGCAGAAACAGAATAGACAAATGTTTTATGGGACTTGTATGTTAGTATATAGGTTTTGGTTTAGTATTTTTACTTCCCCACCGCTCACAAATTCAAGTTGCAAAAAGTTTTTTTTTTTAATTATATGACGACCATAATACCCTAGAACCTTGAAAGCTAATGGCTGTCAAGTGACACCGCTGACTAAGGGTCACAACAGCTGGTTCACACAGACTCACTGTGGTGTAAACACTTTTAGAGGCTGCTGAACAAACCCTCAAGCTTATTTCATTATTCCTCACAAGCTCACACAACTTGTTACCCAAACATTTTGCCCAACATTGAAAACAAACAAAATCCAAGCAATTAAAGCATTTTGTTTAAAGCCTCAGTAATCTATAGGGATAAATTTCAACATTAATCCCCAAACACTAACACATCAACTAGCCTTTCAGATACCAAAAGTATCCTGACCCCCTCACCCGAGATTTTGGAAAGCACTCTGCAGATAATCTGGGGAAAACAACGCACGCAAATTCAATGTGAAACAGGGAAAATTTTGTTTCTTATAATCTGTCTTAAGTCACAGCAACCTTACACACTGGTGAAAGCAGATAAAAACCTGCAACAGAATTGATGATTAGCAACAGTAAGCAAAACTAACAAAATAATAGGTACCAAAAAGAAATTGGGAACAGTAACCCTAGTCACATAAGAGTTTTAAAGGTCCATTTTCATGCTGGTGACAGACCATTCAGAGAAGCGACACTGAAAATGTATCTTCTTATATTCAACGGGGGTACTTTGAATTACCTGTTTTTCTTCCTCTGGCATATCTTTTTCCAGTTCCAGTAAGTATTCTTCATCTAGTTCTGTTTGCTTCCCTGCGCTATTCTCATCATTCTGTATATTCTCTTCATCATCTAGTACAGGTTCTTTCTCCTCAAAGGAGTCATGACAGTCATGGAAACACTCATCTGCTATCGTGGGATCTTTGGCTGAAGATGCTGCATAGCCACTTCCCGTATTTTGGGGACTGTGGATATCTTTAGGGCCAGAAGCCAACGAGCTGGTGCTCTGCGATGCCTTCTGATCAGAAAGCTTTAAGTGACCAAGTAACTCTTCAGGTGGGCTTCCATCTTTAAACTCTTCCATGTCAGAGTCCTTGGAAAAGTTAGATTTTTAGAAACGAGAAAAAAATCACCCTAAATAAGCCCAACACTGAAAGCAAGTATCTAAAATGCTTATAAATACACCCAAACAACCGAGCTGACATCACCCAAAGGAACCCATAGCCCCTCTAGGGGGCAGACAGCCCTCCCAGCCGCCACGCAGCTCAAGGGGCCCCGCGCTGTGGCCACAACCCCGTTAAGTCCCAAGCCCGGGCCCCCTCAGGCCCCGGCCGCCCCGCAGCGGGGCCCCCCGCGTCCACCTGCAGCCCGGGGGCCCCGCCGTCCCCGCGGGCCCCACAGGCTGCGTGCAGCGAGCCCCCCGCCGCCTCCACGGCCCTCCTGGGCCGCCCCGGCCCGGCCTCCAGCGGGCCCCGCCGCCCCAGGCCCCGACCTGCGGCTCCTCTTCCGGGTTCCCCCGCGCCCGCCTCACCTCGCGGGTCACTTCCAGCCCCTGGGCCGAACAGTAGAAGCGGGGCGGTGCGAGCGAGGCCTGCTGGGGCTTGTAGTCGCTGCGGGTTAACGGGGCTCGGCTTCTGAGGGTTGCTAGGATTTGTAGTTCTCGGGACGTAGAGGGCGGCACAGACCGCAGCCTGCCGGCCTGCCTGCGGGAGCGCAGTGGAGAGGGGTGGGAGCCCTTATATCGGGGGGGAGCGTCGTTACAGCCCTAAGAGCCTCGATGCAGAGCCCCATCGGGGTCCCGGCTGTGGCGAGGGCCCTGCTGAAGCGTGGTGGGGCCACAAATAAGGCCTGGGGGAGGGCTGGAGCAAGCACGGTGGGGGGAGATGCCCTCCCCTGAACGGGAAGGGTGAGGGAAATAGGGAGGGCCCGGTGGGTGAGCAGGAGAGGGGCCCGGGTACTGGCCCCAAGGATACCGGTCCTATTGCCTGTTCCTTTATTGACGCCAGCTATATGGCATGTCACAGGTGTACCGCTTATAGGGCACCCTGAACTGGTAGGCTGCGTGACAAACTTGAGGGTTATTTATCTTTTATTCCAGTAGCATGTGAAAACCAAATTCTGTGTAACTCAGCACTGGAATAAAGTTCCTTGTCTCTTTGCTTTGAATCCAGTCATTCCATACCACACAAATGTTGCACCTCAAACTTAGAAACAAAACTGAATTTTCCACAAGTTTTGACCTAGTGAAAAGTATGTGAGGCAGAGCCTTTTTATTGAAAATTGCTGTGCCAAGCCATGAGGCAGTCAGTATGTACTCTTACGAGGCTTTCATTGCTCAAAACAGATTTTCAGCAAGCTTTTCATCAACTAGAAGATCTCTGCAACATAACGAGATACATTCCAGATTCATGTTGGGTAGAATTTGTCCTGATCAGCAGGATGTGATTGAGGATGGTCCTCAGTGAATATGGGTTCTTAAAAACAGAGCAATAAGTCTTTTATGAGGAAAGGGTTTCCCTTTCTTCTTTGCCTTTATATCACGGCAAAATACGCGGAGACTATTAAAGCTGTGCCAGCTCTTTATGTTACCGCACACAGTTGTTAAAAACACCAAGGTAATATTAAATTTCCAGATCTCCATTGGTGGATTGAAGCGTATCTAGCACATGTGAGCGTCCTGGGGAGATGGGTCCTTAAAAATATTTTGAGACCTGTCCTTTCTTCCAAACTTCTAAATGATAGCACCATACTTTGATTCAAGTCCGAAGGGCCTGTGGGTTGTTCAGCATTTCAAAGTTAAAGTAAAAATTGAAGATCTAGATGCTAGATTCATCTTTGGTCTTAATTGGTTTGATTTGGGCTTCTAGATGAACATTTCTAGTAACTGAGTTGGTATCGGCAATGGATGTGGACATTATATCGAAGCACTTCGCAGTAAGTTGGCAAGAACATGGCTAATTACAGCGAAAGCAAACAGAATGTCTATGGCTGATTTTTCCCCCTCTCTCTGGATAAAAAAGTAGATTCAGCATTCTGCAACATCCCAGCTGCAGTGATTTAGCCCACAAAAATGTGCCTTTTTGCTGTTCTGCTAGCACTGTAATTTATTCTGGTTTACGGAAAATATTTCTGAACCTTACACTGTCCTGTTAAATATTGTTTCATTTGAAAAGGGAGAAGGAAATTACGGTTGTGGTACAAAATCCAGCTGTGCAGTTTTAAATTGGATAAAATGCTATTTAAAACTCCCCTGGCTGTGCAAAGAGCAAAGGAAAAAAAACACAGGGTTCCATCCCCCAAAAGAATTGTACTGGTGAGAATAATACTGGGCATCAAGGGTTTCTCATGAATTCATTCTCTCATTAATCTTTACTCTAAATCTAGCAAGAAGGGCAAGCCTTCATAGGTTCCTAGTCCATTAAAGATGGGGGTGTCCCCAGGAGTCCTTTTTAGCAGAAGGGACTGCAGTTTATGATTGCTGATGTTAGCCCTGAGCACATGCAGCTCAGTGAGTCTTCAAATATCCCTTCTCTAGAACTGTCCCTCAATGCCACTGTGGAGTAGAAGCCCAGAGTTCACTTGTGTCCGGGGGATGAAGCCACCAGAAGAACTCTGCCTTCTGCAGGGGGGCAGTCCTCCATCTGGCAAATGAGCAGAAAGTCTCCAACTCCTCGTGACATACCAACGTAGTCAGTGCGTGTGACTTTTCTCCTTAAGGTTCCTGAGCGCTGACAACTGTATGTCTCACTTTCTCTTCAGTGCACTTGAAACTTTAGAGAAGTGTTGTGTTCATAGGTTGATTTATACTTGGAAAACGAAGACATAAATTCTCTTGTAGTATCTTCAAATATACACATTTGAGTAAGAAACACTTACCCTGGAGGTTATAGGGCAGTTGTCAGCTTTTGCTGCTAAATATTACTTTTTCGAACAGAACATGTTACTGCCTTAATTTACCTTTTAGAATCTGTAATTCATTGCTTTAAGTAGAAGTGTATGAATAGCTGAAACTTGTACATATACAAAAAATGAAATCTTAGTATAATTTATTTAATCTCCTTGGTGCTAGGGGATTTTTCAGAGCAGTGATGTTTATTTAAGTGATCACCTGTTGAAAAAATCAAGAACATATAATCCTGCATAAGTAGATATGTTTGGAAAAGAGTTGAGCTATGGAAGCCTTAACTTGTATTGTTGAGGTTCACTCCCTGTTTTAAATGGGTTTACCTCCCCGGGGTAAGCATGCAGCAAAATCCAGGGTCACTGAATACCTCAGGTGGAACATTTTAATATTACAACACTTTTCTTGAGCCAGACATAAGCTGAAGAGACAAAAGTCAGAGAAAGAGTCTATATCTCAATACTTTCTTCCACCAAGATCTTCTTTGTCTTTACAAACTTTTTCTGTTTCTTCCCAAACCCACAGCCTGAAGAGGGTGATGTTATCTGGCATGATGAACTGACCCAGGTGCAGCGTAGTGTGTGAAAAGACAAGCTGCAGAAAGTGAAGAATGTGGAGTTGGCTTTAACTTTCTCAGTAGTGCTGAAAGAAAAAAAGGGAGGACGAATATGAAAGATTTATATTCTTTTGTTTCTAACATGAAAGTTTTCTACTAGATTGTATATATATGTATTTTTTACTCTTTACTCCTTTCAAGATAACCTTCGATTTTGCCTATCTTTTACAACTGTCAATGCTATTACAGAAGACAAGAGGGCAGCAGGGAAGCGCAGAACATTTTATTCAGATTGTTAAAATCCCATTTTTACAATTAATAGTAGTTACTCTCTATTTTGCAGCAATGCCTAGTTGGCATTTGGTGAAATGGCTCTGCTCTTTCAGTAAAGATATGGAAATTCATGGCCCTGTACCCTTGAGTTGACTCAGACATCTTCTAACAAGACCAATGATGGTCAGAATTTCTTTTATTTCCAAGGGTAAAATGTTCATAAAATCTACTAGTAGACATAAAATAGCTTTAAGTACTGAAGGCCAGATGATTTTCTGCTGAACAAACTCCTGAGAATAGTACCTGACATTAAATCTCATATTGGGAGATTGTAGTTCCAGTATTTACGGTCAAGATTTTCAAGAGAGCTCTGTACATAACTAGGCATCTAATCTGTATGAACAACTATGGTGATCAGAGGGACCCACTGGATGACACTTCAGTGATGAAATTCATTTGTTTATTAATTTGTCTGATTTATATGAGAAAGGAAGAAAGCTGACCGTAAAAAACAGATATCCCTGCATTTTGAAAAATCATCCTTAAGGCACTTTTTTTGTTTTGTGGTAAATAAAAGCAGCTTTTTGCTTGTTAAATCTTGCATTCCCTCCTGCAGACTTGATACCAATCTATTACACATTTCTCTTTGTGGATAACGATTTTCTAATATTTCATTCCAGAAAGCCGCATTGTTTATCTAAAAGTTTCCATGAACTGTTACTTACTCAAGTTCTGAGCTCCCTTATCTGATGAACAATTCATATTCATATAGCTCAGGAATATGTGGATTTGTCATTTAAGTTTGGGGTGATCCTGAACTTGTTTGTTTCATAAAATATAAAAGGTGTTCAGGAATTTCAACCTGCAGGAAGCTTTGTATTTTACCAGTAGACAGAACCAAACCTCTAGGCCCAAGCAGCCAGAGACTATGAGAGTATGCATTTGAATGTTGCAGGCTTCAAACGTTCTCAAATACTAGCATTTAAAGCAGAAGATTCACAAGGTAGGGCCAGCTGAGGCCCACAAAGTGGATGCTGTGTATGCATGTTGGTATTTCTTGTTTGTCACAGAATGTGTGAGCTTTCTGCTGCAGGGGCAGCCCTGCAGGACCAGAGCATTTGGGGTTTCTGAGTTCTGCCTATTGAAAAGGCCTTTTCCCAGGAACCTGACCCAGGCTTGTTCTTTTGCCCATCTTGCTTGTGCAGCTCCTCTCAGTTTAAGTGTTGCAATAGGATCCTGGTCTGGTCTCAATCAGGAAAGCAGGAACATTTATTGTTGGGTGAAAATGGCCAAATTTACAGCCAATTTTATAAAGTATGTCTGCTGGTGGTAATTCCTGATGTATGTTAAAAGCATGCATTACTTGAGGAAAAAAAATCAAATTGGTGCTTCTTAAAATAGGAATGACGTAAATGAACAGGTGTATAAGAGTTTGTCGTGTGGGTGTCGAGGCCTTGAGGAGCTTCAAGCCATGTGGCAGCAGCGCTGGCACTGGACCGCCTGACGCACTGCTCGGCTGCAGGTAGGCCGGTGGGCATGTATAGAAGTAAAGTACAGTATGTGCTGCTGAAATTTATCATTCGGGACCGTAGCTTCTCTTTCCTTTTTCAGAATGATAATAAACCTGTATATTTTACACAGGAAGTAAGTTATTTTAGAAATGAAGGCTAAATAAGAGAGTTTCTACTAAAAGAATGCATCTTATCTCTGGAAGCAGCCATACTTTTTAAAATAGGTTCTAGTCCTGAGTTGCATTTCTGTTTAAAAAAAAAAATAAAAAAATCAAACCAAAACAAAATAAAACCCACACAGAATAAAAATTTAAGATGTGAATTTCTAAAACAAATTGTGGCTTTATGTGCTTAAATTTTAAGGAGGGTTTTTTTAAAGGTACTTGCAGAGTTCAGCTAGCTGACTTTTTTATCTGTAATCTTGCAAACCTTAGCTTTAATTCATGGATTTTCCTGTGGAAAAGAAACATTTTTCTTAGACAAAACCAGCAGAGCTTTGTGAACTCATCACTTCTGGGAGACACTCTTGCTGCCTTAAGAAAAGATCTTCCTGATTCACTGTTAAAGAGGCTGAATTAGTAGTGTGTAAACTCCAGCAAATTCTGAGCTGGAGTACAGTATTTGTTAACCCCAGCTGGAATAGAAATCCAGTAGGTGGCGATGTTGGATTTTCAGTGCTGAGGTTCCCTGTTCTTTATAAACCTCATGCAGTTCTCATGGAAATCAAGGCTAAAGATCCCATTTATTAAAATAGTGCAGGGTTGGACGCTAAGCTAGCTAAAAGAATGAGGATAAGCTGTGGTAATTACCTCAGGCTCAAGAGCATATGCTAAATTTAGTTTTGAGGACAGTTTTTTTTTGATCTTCACAGTGAAGAAACCAAACCTTAACAAATCAAGCAAAGGAAAAATAATTACCATTTTCTGGAGGTCATATAGAGTTCAGGTTCTATGCTAGAATTAAACATTTGCACACATGTCTTAGTGGAATCAAATTATTGTGCTTCTCATAGAACATTGTAAAGGAAATTGTGAAACAGGCGATTAAAGGGTTTTTAATCAGCAATAAGTTAAAGTTCTACTCCATCTGCTTTTTAGTTTGACTTATTCAAGAAACTGTGAAGGACAATTACTGATTTAGACTATCCATTCTCTTTTTATCCATGCTTTGGCTGAAGTCCTATAAAATGGATGGAAATCAATAAATAGGCATATTGTTCTTTGCTGGTCCAGCTAATATATTTTGACATCAGAAATTTCCAGTAACAACACTAGATTTCCTTTCCCTGTCATCTTCCAGTTATCTGAAAGACCTTATGCCAATACCTATTGTTTTCATTTTGACTCAAATTCAGTGGATAAAAAATAAAATCCCAGCCTGTTAATTAAGACTATTCTTTGTCTTTATAATTGTTTACAAGATTTGTAGAGCAAGATGCTTGTTATTCAGCCAGTGTTAATGAATTTGTCTCATTAGAGCTCAAAACTATGCCAATTCACATAATCAGAGAGTCTAAAACAGGATTTACCATTGTGAGTGAAGTCACTGATTCATCTAGTGGAATTGCATGGCCAGCAATGACAATACTAAACACTAAAAAATGGAGGGGTTCAGACTACTATAAACAACCCCCTGAGGACATTTAATTCAGGAATTCCCAAACTGTAATCTGTGGCTCTCACAGCTGGTCAGCAGATTTAGCTGGCCAAGTACCACTCCTAAAAGAAAAACGAGTGGAAGTGTGAAGCAGCAGAAGTACTCAATGTGACTGGCTACCTCAAAGGCTTGCTACTATAAGAACAGGTAAAACAGAGTATGTTTTCCTATTAATTGTCCATGTAAAGCAGTTGCAGAAAGCGTGTTATGTGATCTTTCCTGAGAGAAAAGATGGCAGAATGACATATGGCTGTAGTCATCACTGCATTCTCTCTTTGCAAATATTCTTTGCAGTATGAAAATTTTGGATTAGTAATTTCTAGCATAGGCAGAATTTCAGTATTCCACATTGGGAGAAAAATGTTACTAGGCCCAGCAGATAGCCTTTTTATCTTGATACATGAAATCTGACTAGTCTTGTTATTTTAGGTTACTTGTTGCGAAGAGGGGATCATATCAATGTGTACAAATATCTGAGGGATGGGAGACAGAAGGATGTAGCTAACCTCTTCTCAGTGATTTGTGGGGATAGGACAAGGGGCAATGGCTGCAAGATAGAGCACAGGAAGTTCCACACCGACATGCAAAAGACCATCTTCACGGTGAGGGTGACGGAGCACTGGGACAGGCTGCCTAGAGAGGTTGTGGAGTCTCCTTCTCTGGAGATATTGAAGGCCCGTCTGGATGCCCACCTGGGCAGCCTGCTGTGAGGAACCTGCTTTGCAGGGGGGTTAGACCTGATGATCTTTCAAGGTCCCTTCCAACCCTTACATTTCTGTGATTCTGTGATTATTAACAGTTGTAAATGTATCTATATTTCTAATTATTAAAATATGGTAATAAAATATTTCCCTCAGGTAAGATATGCCACAGTAAGTTTTATAGTTTTCAGATAAATAATTTAATCTTGCAGATAATGACTTTCGGGACATGCTGCTTTTTCGCTTGGTTTCAGACTTACACCCTCAGTGATGCCAATGGAAAAATGAAGTTACTGAGACATGTTTGTAATCTCTATGGAGTTCACTGATTACAGGAATAAATAAAAAATGCAGCTTTACCATTATCCCAGTGCTTGATTAAAACCAGTGATAAGCATGTCATTGTGAATGATTTAAAAAGCAGGAAAAAATGTTTCTGATACATACCTTATTAGAACTGTGCATTCAGTTTTGAATATGGTATTCCTAAAATTATGGATATTTGAGGAAAAAGCCAAACCGTGGATTGCAACTGAGTATAAATTGAACCTAACTTCATGCTTTTACAACTAAGATGAGAGAACAGAGGAATGCTGATGCATTAGTTAACATTGTAGTGACATATATAGACATAATAGTCTTGCTTTTCTCTACAGGAACACTATGCTCATTTTAATTATAAACCAGTCAGATAAACATGTTATAACAAGTCGTCCTGTGACCATTAGGATGAAAAAGGGCTAATTTCCTGTGGATTTGTGACCTTTATCTCTTAACACTTCTCTGTTTCACTTAGTGTTTTCAGCACCCTCATTTGTCTTCCATGTTGTCAACATACCCTGTTCCATGTTGCCCTGTTTTATCAGGCAAATGGGAGCATGTGGCTTAGCTGCTTCAGGGCTGTATGTGTGCTGACTAGCTAGTCAGCATGTGCAAGCTGAAGTAGCCAGCAGGCTTTGAAAGTGATCAAGGGACAGACTTATAAAGATCTTCATCTGAGAGGAGACACTAGTTTGGGTCCCTTCTACTCTGCCACTAATTTTCATAATATGGAATTGATTATCTTTCTTAATTTATTTTCTGGTTCAATTTGGTAGAAATTAATGAAGAGGTTCAAAGGCTAATGAGAAGCGGATGGGAAAGGAAGCTGAGGGATGGACAGACAGCATGACTGTGTAACCCTCAGTTCTTTAAAATGCCAGGGTAAAGCTTCATGTAAGTTAATGTGCCATATGTCATTCACAAACTTATATATGTATCCATGTTTTCATCTATCACCAAGGTGAAAATAGCTTTGCATAAGATATCATAATAAGGACCATCTTCCTGAATCCAGAATTTTCTGTGAATGGGCTAAACCACATCTGTTTTTATATCTAGATTTCATTCTGTGTTTCTCAGAAAATGTTATATACTGTTCAATGTATATGAAATTTCTTGGTGCCTTTCAAACATCATGCTTGTTCTCAGCTGGCTGGCACAAATATTTCTAAACAGACAGGAGAACAGAGTAAAAGATTTCTGTACACTTTAACCACAGATATCATGGTTAATGATGGTTTGATTACTATGCATTCAGAGAGAAATTTCTCTCTCATTTCATAGACAAACCAATAATTACACTTCCCAAGAGAATAATGAAGGAATTTAGAGTTGTTTGTATATATATGTATACAAACCTAAAATAGCAAGTAATGGATAGAGAGAGCTTAAGAAGATAAATCATTTCTGTCTGTTTGTAATGTTAGTGAGCAGATGGTTCCAGTGAGGCACTTATATGTAAAACAGCTTCTCCCCTTTCTTCTGTGAGCCTTTGGAGGTTTTCTTTCATACTTAATATATTTGCTGAATGCTATGCATAGGTCTTCTAGAAAGTCTTATACTTTTGCAGGACAAGTGTATGGAAAAATATTTGTTAATAAAAAATATCCATGCATAAATAAAGGTTATCTAGGATGCTAACAAAAGATAACAAAATACTATTGTCTATGGGTCCTATGCAATGCATGGAGGGAGTTAGTAGACAGTGGGTTCTAACACGCTCCCTGTGCTAAGCTGAAAGATGTCTGCTGGCATGCACTAGGACATGCTGGAAGGAGACAGGGCATCCTGAAACCCTGCCTTGTCCAAGGACCTTGGTATCAGCAAATGTTTAGGATCCACAGTCTAGATACTTTTGCTGAGGATAAGCACTTTCAACTGTTCTTTGTAGAGGAGAGTAAAGCTCAGCCTTTTTAAAAAACGGAAGAGAACAAACTGGAACAGAATGGCAATTAGCATAGCAGTCATTCTGTAAGAGAGACCCTTGGCTTCAATTTTCCCATCACTCTGGGGAGTGCCTTAAACCCTACAGAAAAAGTTTTGGTGGGTGTTTCCTGTAGAAGCCATGCTTCTCTAGCGTGTATAGCTGGGACCTCAAGATGCATTGTGCCAGAGGAGGATATGTCGTTAGTGCTGTGCACAGCCATCTGAAAGGGAGGAATACTGTTCTTTGGTCTGTGCAGTGTCTGTGCAGACTATATTATACACCCTGCAGGTGAAACATTAAAAGAAACGCAGAGGCTGCAATTTACCTAAACACTGACCATTATGTTTCTGCATCAGATGTTTTTCCTGGTCTTGGGAATCATAATTTACTTTTTGCATTATGATATGCTTCACAAAGGAGGTAACTAGTACTCCTTCAAGACCCAAAAAAGTCTTGGTGGGCAGAAACATTTTTTGGTTACATTAAAGTGACTGAAACTATCAAGATAGGACTTCATGTTGGCTGTAGCTGAAATATTTCCTTTTCACTACTTCAGGATGAAAATGACATTTCTTTGTACAATGCGTCACCCCCACAGTACCATCTTCTGCTTGATGAAGTGTGTGAGCCATAGCACTGCAATCCTGAGCTGGAAAAAATGTAAGTGTATCTGCTGTAGAGTGTATCAAGACAGAGTCCAGTTTATTCTCTTGGGAATGAGCTGGCTGGTTTGTGGTCACTGACCACAGTTGTGTAAGCAGTTGTTAGTATACCAATACTTTCATACCGTATCTGCTGTGGATTATCAGCTCTTGTGATGTGCAATTTTATGCTTGTGTCAGGTGAAAGTCAAGCGCACTGACTGAGAGCAAGGAGCACATCTGTTCAATAGAAAGTTACTATTTTTACATTTTCCAGGCTAGAACTGCACTTTATAATACTAATGTCCCCTCTTCTCTTTGTGTTGCATTTGGAAAGACAATAGAAAACTGCATTTCCAAAGACTAAAGAATGTAGAATGCTTTAGAGTTTCAGTCTCATTCAGTTGGATTGATTTTACTATAACTCTTTTCAAAAATAACCACTTTCATGATAGCTGAGTGCATTGAAGCCTAATGGGTTTAATTTATGTGCAGCTGGGCTGTAACAATACTCTGTTAGCCATTACAGCTGTGCCTCTCAGCTGAATGGCTCTGTACAAACCTCTAGCTAGCGATTAAAGCTCCACACAGTAGCTTAACCTGGAGAAATTCACAGTGTTTTACGAGCAACTTCTGTGCTAAATGGCAGCAACTCCTATTTGGAGGCAAAGCTATTTGCCCACAAAATGGGTTCATGAGCAGCTCTGTTATGCAGAAAAAAACATGCATGATGGACTGTAGTTGTGTCTGATAGACTGCCACGGTGTTCCAATTGCCATTTCACTAGATTGTGGATGTTCTGATTGTCAAGCGAATTTTGGCTGTACTAAAAAATAGGGCTAATATGGGCCAAATAGTTTTTCCTTTAAAGGCAAACATTGGTACAGGTGTAGGACTAATGGATGATGGCGATTTGTATGGTCTCATTTGGCTTGGCAGTCATAGAAGATTCCAGTAGCAAAAATAAAGACATTTAGAATGGATTAATTCTAGAGAAATCAGGTAGCCTTGCAAGAGTTGCAGGAGGATCTGGATAGGCTGCACCGATGGACTGAGGTCAACGGTATGAAGTTCAACAAGGCCAAGTGCCGGGTCCTCCACCTGGGACGCAATAACCCCAAGCAGAGCTACAGGCTGGGAGATGAGTGGTTGGAGAGCTGCCTGTCAGAGAAGGACCTGGGAGTGATGGTTGACAGTCGGCTGAATATGAGCCAGCAGTGTGCTCAGGTGGCCATGAAGGCCAACAGCATCCTGGCCTGTATAAGAAACAGTGTGACCAGCAGGGCTAGGGAGGTGATCGTCCCCCTGTACTCGGCTCTGGTGAGGCCGCACCTCAAATACTGTGTTCAGTTTTGGGCCCCTCGCTACAAGAAGGACATGGAGGTGCTTGAGTGAGTTCAGAGAAGAGCGACGAAGCTGGTGAGGGGCCTGGAGAACAAGTCCTACGAGGAGCGGCTGAGGGAGCTGGGATTGTTCAGCCTGGAGAAAAGGAGGCTCAGGGGTGACCTTATCGCTCTCTACAGGTACCTCAAAGGAGGCTGTAGCGAGGTGGGGGTTGGTCTGTTCTCCCACGTGCCTGGTGACAGGACGAGGGGGAATGGGCTTAAGTTGCGCCAGGGGAATTTTAGGTTGGATCTTAGGAAGAACTTCTTTACCGAAAGGGTTGTTAGACATTGGAACGCGCTGCCCAGGGAAGTGGTGGAGTCCCCATCCCTGGAGGTCTTTAAAAGTCGTTTAGATGTAGAGCTTAGGGATATGGTTTAGTGGGGACTGCTAGTGTTAGGTCAGAGGTTGGACTTGGTGATCTTGAGGTCTCTTCCAACCTAGAAATTCTGTGATTCTGTGATTCTGTGATTCTGTGATTTTAAGGTGAGTGTGGCAGACTTTCTCTTCTGTAAGCCTCGTGGACCTACCTCCAGAAGCATGTATTACTTTTTTTCTATGTTAACAATCACTATGGTTGCCTGTATCTTCATTGAAGCTGTGGCTAGAGATGAAGTATGCTTTACATAGGAGCAGCTGTGATACGACTCTTTTGAAGTCTTACATGCTTTTAGCAAACTTGCATGGGTGGGTTCCCACTGGTGCAGTGTAGCTTAGTAAAAGAACAGGCTGTATGAAACCTTACAAAAATAGGAATTGATGAGATGAAAGGTAAAGAACTTAGAAGACGAGCAGTGGTCTATTTGTTATGGAAATATCTTGTAATGTTATGCATGGCTGTGGAGAGCCTGGCAATGCAGGATATGTTCATGACCTGGAAAAAATATTCCAGAAGAGAAATGTGCTTTGGAGATATGTTAGGAATCCATCCATCTTATATTTGTTACAGTTATACGTTGTGGGCTCTCTAATCTTAAAATTTAACTGGGCAGTGATGAAGAATAAGACAGTTTGTTAAAATGGTGTCTGAAGTATGTATTGTGTATTGCCTGAACTCATTCTCACTTCCTTCTGTTATCGCTGTTTGCTGTGCTGGAGCCTACAGTCCATCATTCCTTCATCTGTCTGATGCCAGGGAGGTATCAGCTGATCCCTTAGGATCCTCTTAGGATGTGGCCTAATGAATACACTAAGAAAAATGAGTCTGATGGAAATACCTGTCTTCGAGATGACAGAATATATTTGTTTTGATTGCCTGTGATTATTTCCAACTTGAATACACTTTTTTCACTTTCTTTTTTTCCCTAGTATTAGAGATCCCAAAGCAGAGCTTCCCTTAGTTTCCTGGTTTTTGTCAAAGCAGCTTAACTTCTTCATGTCCCCAGGAAGGATGCCCTTAATATACTTGCTGGGCTTGGGCTTGAGAAAGGGGAGCACTGCAAGGTCTTGTGGCTCTTGAGCCTCCTAAATTTTGCATGCAGTTCAAATACGCCTCCCTTGCTATCTAAAACATGATGTGAAGATCAGTGTTGCTGTGGCTGGCTGTGAGAGAAAGCACAGTAGCAGGGATAGATGAGTCCATGTTGCTGTCCCAGCAGAGCCCAGTAGCCTTCCCAGCCCAAACCTTTAGAAGAACAGTAGATCTTTTGGGAAAAATATTACAGTCTGCCTGTGAACACCTTCTTTCCTCCACTCTCTAAGTCTTATAGGACATGTCTTGGGGTTTTTGGCACTCTGAGGATTTTGGCCTATGATTCATAAGGTTAGGGGCACTGGCTGTTGTAATTGGCATGGACAAGCATGGTGTTGATGCATATCTTTTCTTCCTGATCAGTTACAGTATTCAGGGAAAGTTGTTTTTTCAGTACTAAAATAACTGAGATTTGCTTTTTGTACATGAAAAAACTGGTATGGGAACTTTTCCTTGCAGGTTTTGTAATATTATATGTAAAAATGTGCAGGGATGATACATAACTTTAGCTGAATTGTGCTGTCAGGTGGTTACACAAATTTATTTTCAATTAACAGTAATTTTTAAGGACTTCTGTAGGTTCCCTCCAAAAATTATAGCACGTTAAAAATACAGTTATCTCCCATTTAGAGGCTCAACGATGATAACTCCATACTAGTATATCATAGGTAGATAAAATGTTCTTTATGGCAACCTCAATATGTGAGCAACAAGAGTCTGTTTATCTGTCTTATAATACTTCAAAATTTTATGAGCATTATCCTCTTAAGAGGAAATTACAGCCTGCCCTACAATCAAAGTGGCATTATTTAAATAGGAGATTTGCCATAACTGCAATGGGATCAGGGTAAGACTCCAAATGTACTTATATGGTTCTCACTATAATATATGACCATGGGAAGACCTTGGAACATGACTTTCCTATCTTTGCTCAGCGAGCTGGGAGATATTTCATCTAACCACAAGCCACATCCATCCCTGTCAACTTAATTTGAGAATACACATTTAAGGAAACAAAAGGAAACGGCTCTCCCT
This sequence comes from Nettapus auritus, assembly GCA_011076525.1. NCBI lineage: Eukaryota > Metazoa > Chordata > Aves > Anseriformes > Anatidae > Nettapus > Nettapus auritus. Next base: position 696,482 of record CM021777.1, on the reverse strand, counting down.
TGGGACCTAGCATTGTTAAACTGTCCCTGGGTGTTTTTAGTACATCTGTTTATGGCTCATTCTCTGTTTCAGGCTTTAATAAAAATGTCACTAAAGTTCCAAAGGAGGGAAGTCTCAGTTGGAGGAAGGAGTAAATGCCAATTTTCATGGTTTATACCACTTTGAGTAAAAAAAATAAAATAAAAAATCAGTCATTAGGTTCATGATTGACACTTAGTTACAAGAGACAAAAATAAATTCCAAATATGACCTAAAATGTCATAGATGATATTCTTGGGAATTATGTTACAGTATTGTATTATTGAGCACAAAACTCTTAATGGCAGCAAAACTCTTACAATACTGCATTGTTTTTATACTTTCTTTTCTTACCTAGGTGGCAAATTAAAAGCCTCTAAGAGTGCAGTGCTATTTTCCAAGGGTGCTGAAAGAACCAAGGGCTCAGCATATTTGTTTTAAAGCCGCGTTTTGGGCCTCTAGTGGTCAGTGCTCTTCTGGGCTATGTTCACTGCACTGTTTACAAGGGAGGGATTTACGAGTGTTGCTTGTAGAGATCAGATTTTTTGGAAGCCTGTATGTTTTTCAGGACACTTACTGATGTGCTGAAATGTAGATTCTGAGCTCTTATCATTGGTGGTACTTTCACAAAAGAACATGGTGAAGGATAGAGGAGTTCACAACTGTTGATATGAGGGAATGGCAGGAAAGCAACTGTAGAGAGATTCGAGAACATCCTAGGAGTTACAATGGCAAATTTAACTGCCACAAGTGTTTTATTTTGGATTTAGCATTGTGGTAAGGGAACTTGGCCAAATTCCAGTTCTGTAGTGATATGTGCAAGTGCTTAAATTGTTGCGAAATTACTTTAATTGTTAATTAAGACATTGTCTTCCGTTTCTAAAGTGCAAATGTACAGTGAAGTACAAGATTTTTACAGGCAGAATCTGTGGCAACTAGTACCCTGGAGAGGTACAAACAACACTACACAGCTGTGTTGCTCACTTCTACTTTCAGGCATCCAAACATGCGGCTAGCACACGTGTACACACACACTTTCATACACATTTCCCCTGCCCAACCCCATATTTATACTTTTTTTTATATATATACACATGTGTGTTCGGCTGTTCTACAGCACTTCCACAGTAGCTAAATAATTGCCTGTGCACTTCCCTGGGTTTATCCAGCCCCTTCCATGCATTCTGCGCTCACTTCAGTAGCCTCTTTGGCAATTAACTGGGAATACGGTTAGCCCCTAGACTTTGCCACTCTCGTGACATTGGTCTGCCTGTTCCTTGCTGGCTTCCTTCTAATACCATGCTGAGAAATTGTGCAAGGGCCTCTTTCTTCACCTGGGCTCAATATCAAACAAGTAGCGTATGAAGAGACCTGAGACCACACAGACTGTTTAGAATCTGATCAGTCCAGCATCCTGTTTGCTCTGCAGTCAGTTTTACCATTCAGTGTTTCACAGATGGCCTCGGGGTCCCCGTTGCTGGAAGCTTGGCTGCTAGCAGCAATGTGTCCGTTGTGCTCTGGTAAGAGACTGAAGGTGAAGAACTGGTATGGATCCTTTTGCCTGCTGCTTTCTTGTAAGGGGCTCAGGAAAGAGCTGGAGTTTTTCCATTCCTGGAATGTGCACATTTCCACCTGTGGGTGAGTGATTTTGCTCAGGTAGCCAGGGCTGGGGGATGCTGAAGATAATGTCCTTTGACTGCCACTTAGGAAACTCCCACTGTCTTCCAGAGAGTCCTTCCTCGGGTGTTCAAAGGAGCACCGATTCCAGTTTCTGTAGCTGTAGGCCCACCACCCCAACTGCTTTCGACGGTGGCACTGGCATTTTAGGATCTGTATGAAAGCCCTCTTGAACTCTTTGCTTGAGCAAGGGTAGATGATTGGATTCAAGCAGCTGTTAAAGTAGCCAAGCCAAAAAATCACCTTGAAGATTGTTTCAGGGGGCTTCAGAGCCGAAAACAGAGATCCTGTTCATAAGAAACAAGCAGAGACAATATGTGAGAGAAATGGTTTGTCTTTTTTTAGAAAAGGTAAATGTCCCATGGGATCACTGTTAGAATCTATTTGTTAAATTTGTCTTTTAGTAATCTAGTAATTTGTCTTTTAGTAATCTATTTGTCTTTTAGTAATAACATGCTATTTGTGTTATTCTAAAAGCTAACAAGGAACTGCTTTATCTGCCATCCAAAATATAAAGGAGCACATCTTTAATGTAGAATTAAAATAAAGAGCAGTCTTTGTTATTATATGTATAGCTGTTGCACTAACATGTATGGATAACAGTGAAAGACAAAATGTTCAATGTTCAAGCTGCTGCATGGTGCACACACGGAACAAGGTCATGCCTTCTGCAAAGAGCTATTAACTATCACCTTTTGAAGAAAAAGATCTAAATATTCCCAGGCTTCTGGGAATATGTGTGCTCAGACATACCTTACCAATTCTTATACGTTCTCATGCAGCTCATAAACATCACCACATTTATCTAGATTATTAGAGGGGTACAAACCTCTTGAAACTAGAAGTTAATTGTGGTAGGTCATATATCTCAGCCAATCATAAAAATGATGTAACCCAAAAAGAGATTACTTTATTTCCTCTTCTGTTCACAAGCAAATACAGTACAGAAGCTGCCCAAATGAAAAACTCATACTGGGAAATCCATTTCATGTACTTCTAGCATTAAAAACTTGTAATTGATCAACTGAATTTAGCAAATGAAGCTCAATAAAAGAATGTCTGAATTTTTTAAAGCAGAGCAGACATTCAACAGTTATCCAGCTGGGAAAATACCTTTGTGTCTGGTAAAAGCAATCACAGAGCAGGGGTTCAGGAGAGAAGCCTCCTTTCAAGAAGTGGAATTTGATTTGTAGAGGTTTTTCAAGCGGAAGGTGATGCTCAATCCCGAGTGTCACGTCTCTGAGAAGTGCAACACATGCACTGGAGTAGGTTCAGATTCCCTGGGCTGTGAAAGCAGCTGAGTCAGTTGTGACTGTCAGGATGCCTTAGTGGGGAGGGGTGTGCTTCTAGGCATGTTTCCCATGTTTCATAGCAATGTAGAGACCATGGCTTGTGCCTGAAAACTATGCAAAAGCATTTCCCAGCTACTTGGGTAAATAGCTCTTACACGTCACTGCAGATACTGCTGTTTATCTAGAGGACAATTCTGGCCAGGTCCTGACTATAGGGGTCTGAGTCTCCTCTGCTCACAAGGAAGCCAGGTAAGTACATGTCGTTCCTCACACATCCACTGACCTCAGTGTGTCAACTAGTCCCAGAGCTGGCTCAGAAAATAAGGTACTAAAATGGCATTGATTCTCTGGAGAGTCTGTTTCTCTCCCCCCCCTTGGGTAACAGGACCCAGGAGAGATCCTGTGGATCCAGAATAATAGTTTTTTCCCCCTGGTTGTGTACGGGGATGCTGTTGCTTAGCACTGTCTCTGCCTATTACCTTGGAGCTAAGCATCATGTCATCCCTTAAGGTTAAAATGGAAGTTTTAAATTGCAAGGTTTGTAGTACTTCTTTCGTAACTCCTACGCTTGATTTTTATATCACGTGCAAGACTTTGGTAAGTTAAATTCACGTCCCTTCTTGCTTTGTTACTACTAATGATTTGCAGGGTTTGACGTCTGTCTTCTCTCCATTTGTTTGAGATCCTATGTCTGCTCTGATTAATACTGCAGAAAGCACCGAGTAGAACGTAAGAAATATGGGAGAGACTATGAGCTGTGGATAATAAATTTCCAGTCAATGATTCAAAGTGATGCAAGCACTTAAACTGTGTATTGCTAAATAGTATTTGATGAAAGATACAGAAACAATTCATGTGACTCCACTGAAGAAGCCAATAAATTAATATCAGATTCTTATAAAGCTTTAGAAAAAGTTGATCTAAGTTAAAAACTGCAGCCAAGGTAAGGAAGATCTTCCTAAATTTCCCATGTGCCCAGTTGCAAACTTTTTCGGGATTCATTTTGTAAATAATAATTATTAATGTTTCTTCGATTTAGGGAAAAGAAAAGCTTTGTGACTATGCAAAACAAGTAAAAAAGATAATTATGTACACCAAGGAACTTAATGGAGCTCATCCTGATAAATTTCTTAAATTGTTTTCTGGAACTCCCTTAAAATTTAAATGATTTTTAACTCTTATACCTAGTAAACTTCATGAAGTGGCTGAAGAGCTCCCATTTTTTCTTATGTGTAAGTTTTGAATGGACAGTGGTGACTTTTTCCAGATCAGTTGGTTTGCCTTTCTCTTATACTCTAATAATTGAAAACCTATGGGACACTCCTCTACCAAATTTAAGTATTTTTTAGGCAGCTTAAATATGAACATAATAAATTATGTTGCATAGCTTTCAATAAAACAAAATATTATTAAGAAAATTTACTGAAAAAAAATTGTGAAATTCCCTAAGGGCACCTAAAATAAGCTAAGCTATAGAGGAAAACTGGGAACCAATGCAGACAGCTGGGTTATACTTGTGCAATCAGTATCTCACATGAACCAAATATAACCACATACTGTAAAAGAGGCCAAGTAGGGAAAAATGTAAAAAGCTGAGTGCTGAAAAAAGCTTAATCTTTGTAAACTGCAGGAAGAAATATGTGTTCCTTAATAATAATAATAAATAATAATAAAAAAAAGTAAGGAGCTTATGTCTGTCTTTTACAATAATCTGTTTTTCAAATGTCATTTGAAAAAAATGGCAGCAGGCTATTTACAGCACCTGCAGCAAGCATTTTCAAAGCTCTTTTATATTAAAGGGCAGCAACACAAAAGTGAAAAGTGTAGAGAACTTCCTCATAATGACCCTGAATGACAGAGGCACCTTGTGTTCTGTCCTGATGCTAGAAAAATTACTGAGCCCTGATTGATTGTTTAAAAGTTATCGTGACCCTAGATGAGTCATTAACAAGAAAATTTGGAAACATGTTAGTTAGGAAAGTTGTGTGGTGGTATAATTTGAAAATAAGTATCAGAGTTTAGTTACAATAGTAGAAAAGTTCTGAAACTAAAAAATTTGGGAAAAAAAAATAAGGAGTTAATGATCATTAATGACTACTTCGTCCTCCACTTTTTTCATGGTTCTGCAAACAGCACAGTGTAAATGCTGCTTCTTTAAATTATACAGAAACTATTGCATTGTTTTCACAAGAAGGCAAGGAAGAAATATGCTTTTCTGAATGAGGAATATTGATTTGATTAAAAAGCTGTTTTTTTATATACAGTTCTGTTAATTTATCTTATTTCAGGCTGATTCATTACAACTTGATAGAATTCTAAATAATTATTCTACCCTTCCTTGTATATGTGTATATATACATATACAGTGCCCTGAAGGGAGATGAATTGCATCTATGAATTTTGTCTACCGTATAATGCACTTTTACTTCCTAGGTTTTCAAAAACCAGGTGGTAGGCAATTATTCCAAGAAGGCTGTAGCAATAAGCAAGGTCACTGTAACACACGTGAGAGTAAGTTCACGTATGGAGCATGCCTTTTCATAGCATAGCACTTTTCATCTGTCAGTCATCCTGCCTTTATACCATCCTCCTGATTTTACCAGTGGGAAATAATAACTGGAGGAAGATAAAAGCAATCAGCTGCGGGTCATGTGCTAAATAATATTCACCAGGAATAAAGTTTTTGTTTTACCAGGAATGAAGCCGTGAGATCTAGCACAACTCTTAACTGCTAGAACACACAGTGGGCAGTACAGTGCATTCAAACAGTGTGTTGGTGACGCCTGCTACCTTTGCCACCACCCAAAGAAATAGCAGAATTCAGGAGCATTTCCTGAGATTAACAGAAACTAGTTAATCCCCATCTCTGGCTCTACAGGGGCTGTATGCAATTGCTACATGACCTTAGCAAAGCCCCACCTATGAATGGATCCATGGCTAACGAAGAGGACCACCAGTGAAACCTACAAATGCTATGAAATATAGTAGTTTTGTGATACATCATAGTGAATAAAAAGAGCTGAGAAGAGACTCAACAATTAGTATTTAACAGCATAAAACTTCTATACCAAGAGGAATTAAATGATTTTTTTTTTCCATGTCCACAGCGGCTAATATAGCGAGCACAGTGATTCAAATTGCAGCAAGGCAAATCAAGAGCACAGCTTGGGAAACACTTTCAGTCTACCAAGACAGGAAAGTTCTGGAACATACTACCTTAGAAGTGTGTAAAAATCCAACACTGGAGGCTCTTAAAACAAGAGCAGACACACACCTCCTGATTTATGTATGGCTGATCCAGCCTTTCAGTTGGAGGATGCTCTGCATGACCTCTTCAGATCCCTTCTAGTCCTGCTTTCTCTGATTAGCTCTGTAGGCTATAACTTCGTTCATCAGGAAAACTTTATGGCTTAAGTTTTGGCAGCCCAGCAGAGTTTTACATCTGCAGTACTGGAATCCCACTGACACTGTAGTCTTAGATCCCGTTGGTAAATATAACCACTATTTAGGTTGAGGATTAACTGTTAGAAAAATGGAATGTCCAAGACCAATACTTATTTGGGCACTTATTTTCTTCAAGGCTTTGGAAAGTTTCTGAGTTTTTTGTATTCAGTCCTTCCTTACTGGTTGGAATCCCAGCCTGAATTCTCTACAGAGAGAGAAGAAAAGATGTTCTGAATTATCCAGAAGGTGGTTTAGTTGGAAGTCACTATACATGCCATGTGCTTCTAAATATGGGTTAATTTGGTGACTACTATACAAAGCACCATTGCCTTTCACCATATAAAGATATGAAAAATATTTTGATTAGCTTGTATATTTTTAACGTTACCCTTTTCCCTACCTTGTTCTTGGAATTAACAACAATACCTTTTATTTAACTGCACACCCTGGCTTTACCTCATAATTAACCTGTCAGGAACAAAAAACTGGGGGCTATTTTGGTACCTTGATAAAACGATAAAGCTAAGCCTACCACACACACTCTAAACATCAAACTAATATTTCCCCTAATCTCCAACTATTTTCCCATCACAGCCTGATAAACAGATTAAATATTTCCCTGTACTGATATAGATTGCTTTTCAAAATGGCTGGAAAATGTTGCCTATTATTATCTCCTGGGTGATTTATTTGTGACGGGAGTAGCCAGAGTGACTCCCTTGCTCAAAATGATCTCTTTCCTGATGCTTCATGTTTAACAGCTTCACTCAAAGGGAATGTGTGTTCTCTATCCTCTTATTTTGCTGAGCGAAACCCTGTGACAAATTAAACATAGCACCACAAACTAACCTCTGATTGCACCTTTTACACCACTGAAGTTTTTGCAAAGCCTGTGTCCAGCAAGATTGTGGAACAGGAAATATTTCAGAAACTCAATCAACTTGATCAGGTTTATTGTATTTTGACCATTAATTTAACAAGCTGTGCTCACCATACTTGACGGAGCTATTTGGTTTGGAAACACACTGAGCAACAGCAAATGTCATGAAAAGGAATTAAGAAATATTTCATTTAGTAAAGGTAATTTCATTTAGGGTCTGACTGTTTTTTATAATGAATGCTTTATTACGCTGAAGGTAAGTAAAGCACCCTCAATGAGATTAGGGGACATCGTGGGAAACAATTTGTCATGTCAGTGTTTTTTGCACATTCTGCAGAGTTACTGGCCAGAACATCACTGAGCTATTAACATTCATAGTCCACTGGAGTCAGTGGGAGTACTTGAAAGCCTTTGTAAAGGCTCATAAGGGCTTCAGTGGACTTTGGAACAATCCCTAAATTAGCAGGGTGAGCAGCAGGAAAATATTCTGGACTGCCTTAATCCTAGTCCTCTCAATTAAGGAAAACTTGTCACCAAAGGAAGTTTTGATGTTGCCCTCTACAGAGGGCAACACATACACATACACACATACACACGTGTAAATAAATACCCACACACACTGCTCTCTCATCTTTTTCCTGCTCTGTTACTTTTCTTCTGTCTACATGTCTGCTTCATTGCTACCTCTCTCTGCTGACTGCTATATTTGTACAGAAAGGAGGGTGGGAAAGTTAAGACCATCTATTTAAGGATCCTTAATGTAACAGTTGGCGAGGTTCTTGATGTAAGAGTAGTACACAGGACATGTTTGAGTTTGCACTTCCACTTTATGGAAGAAAGAGCTTAGCATCAAAATTAGACCAGCCAATGCAACCAACCTACCAGGCACTCCCACCCCTCCAGTTCCTTCCAGGAGAAAGGACGAAAAGTGTTCCAGTAGTGTGCAAGGTGACCACGTACTACAGGAATTAGCTGGAGTTCAAGCCTTAAAAGTAAGATATAAGTTAATGTTTGTGAGCTAAACAAAACTTTCTCAATCGCCTTTGATCTTTCTGTGCCATCGTGCCCTGTGAGCTATTTCCAGCCACGCAGAGGAAATAAGTGTGGATAAATGACCAACAGTTGTTTGTGACACCAAGCGGTCATCTGTGAAATATCTCTGAGTTCTGTTGTGGTTATATCTCTTCCCTTCATCCTTCATGAAAGGAATATATATACATATATTTATCCTTGGGACTGAAAATCAAGAAGTTGATGCTGCCTTAGGTCCTCTGAAGCCCTCCCTGCTCCAGGATGAAGAAGCCCTGTCCCTTCAGCCTCTCCTCACACAATGTGCTCCAGGCTCCAACATCCACCACTGGACTCACTTCAGGTTATCGTTGTCTTCCCTGTAATACAGCTTTCCTCATGGATGCCCTGTTGTAGACGTGCTCTAATGAGTGTTGAATTAAAAGGGCACAGTCACCTCCCTCCATCTCCTGGCTCTCTTCCTGCTGATACAGCCCAACATGCTGCCAGCTTGCATCTGATAGGGACATCTGAATAGTTTTATGTCCTGTGTTGTGTTTGTCTGGGTCATCTTCATGGGAGAGGGTATGCTCTGAGTGTGGATTTTCAGGAGTGCCATGTATTTATTATTTGTACCTAGTGGGAGCAACATTTTACACTATTGATGGTTAATTAGTCCAAGATTAAGCACATTCTCCTTTACTATCTGCCTTCTCTTTAATACCTCTGTTTTTTCTTTTCCCACCTTGGTGTGTTCACTTCCCAGTTATTCCTTTCTCCCTCTTCATTTTAAATAATTCCATCTCCTCTCATGTCTTGTTCAGTTCTTAACTGCTCATCTATTTTCAAATCACTTTCTATTGTGATAATTGCCTTTCTATTAATTAAACATCCGTTTTTAATGTAAGTTGTGTATTTGATAGCAATTCAGTCTATAAATTACTCCAAATTATCAGTTGTATTCAGAATGAAGTATTTGATAATTAGATTAGATAATAGTTGAACATTTGAGGAGGAGTACCGCCGTGAATTTCCTAGATTTAAGAAGAAATCTCTATCAGTAGGTTTTGGGTTGTCATGTGCTATGTCTTCTACCACTTACCAAAACTGGTATTTCAAAAACTTTAAATCTGGTTCTGCTCAGCTGCCAGACAGCCTAGGGTGAGTGTATGTTGTTGTTATTGTGTATGTATGTTGTTATTGAACAAATACATCATTTGTTTTTACTGAAACAGAATGGTCTGGAGTTCAGTGCTGTGCTGTGTGTCACTTCATATTCCAGTAACAGCAAACCAGCTACAGTAAAATATGTTGTGAAACAATAACTGTGTAGAAAGAGAGCTTCACTGCACAGGTTTTCACCGTTGTCTTAATCTTTAAAACAAGACATAAAATTTGAAACTACTTGCCCTTATTCATAACAAGTAGAAAATGTAAAACTTGCAATGCTGAATGGAGGTATTCTGGGGAGAACGCCGCCGTCTTGTCTGAATACCATAAGGCAGAAGTAGGCAGAGAATTTGTTAATAAGTATTTGGAAGTTTTCTTACAGAATCTGGTCAAATGTAAATGGTTAAGGTGTCCCGGGAAGACAAACATAATCCTCCTTCATTCAGCCGAGATGACTATTACATTTTATTACGGCATGGAGCCTTTCCAACCAGAGCTAATTCTGACCTTTTCAGTGTTCTCCACAGGAGAAAATTCCAATGTTTTAAAAATCGCTGTGGTGTTGAAAGCATTGCAAAATGCAAAATGATAGCAAGTGAGTCCTGAAACACGAAAAGCAGGAAGCATCAGCGATACCAAACCCCCTCTCTCAGCCTGTGCTTAAGAAGACAACATTTTGCAAAAAATGAAATGCAAGAAATTTGTTTCATGCTGGAAATCATCGTTGCTCTGAAAAAAGCCTTTTCTTGGTGCTAGGCAGTAGATGGCTGCTGATGGCCTGGTTAGGAACCGCCACCTCTCCCCTGCAGTTCCTTCCGTGTTCCTGCTGTAGCCGTGCCTGCTGGTAGCAGCTGAGTTACGGCTGCTTAATGAACAGGGAAGCTTCGAGTGCTACATGTATATAGCTAGTAAAACTCTCTCTATAAAACTAATAAGCTGCAACTGACCAGGCTTGTTATGAGTTTACAGAATGCAGAAAGGATGCTAGTCTTTTATTTAAGCTTTCTGTGGTCCTTTTTAACGCATGCTTGGCCAAGTTAGCATGCCAAGGTTTTAAAGCTAATTGGATTTCTCAAGCTCCTGATTTATTTCCTTCCAGCATTCAGTGTTTGTTTACATTCCACTGGATATAGGAAAGAAACCCCACTGTTTACAAACATCAGAGGATGAAGTAGAGAGAATGGTTATAACATTAAGAGCCATTGGGACTGCAGGCCTTCTGGAGGAGAGGCTCAGGATATCAGTGAAAAAAAGATCTTGAGAACTAGGAAGAGCATCCAAAATCAATATAATAAAATTCAATAAAGAAAATGAAAGGGAAGATAGTTAAATTATAGCTACTGCAAACTGGTAATGATGGTGAGCAATTTGTATGTGTCTTTGGAGTACGTTGGTGTGTCTGTGGATTGCCTTGGGATGCGTATTGACTAAATTCATTCAATTCTGCCCAAGGCCTGATCCTTCGTAGACAAGTTCCTAAGCAGGTAAATTAAAGTAGCAGAAATGCACTAATGTAGAATATGATCAGAAAAAGTACCTTCCCCTGTAGATATGTTCACAAATAAGAGACGAGCCCCCCCAAAAACATTTTATTTGCTTTCTTATAGACTGGGAAAGGTTACAGTTTGTTTTCTTATCCTAATTAAAATCCACAGTTCCTTACCATCTGCACTATCTATCTCTAATAAAAGGTGCGTCTTATTTCAAACGAATAAACCAGCTCTATAAGACCTGCATGGACTTTGTTCACAATAGCTCAAAATCAAGATGCTTTTAAAGGCTCCAAAAATAAAGATTTAATTAGAATGGCCAAAATCAAACCAGGACTTCACATCCCTGGAAGCTTTGCTGATTGTGATTGTAGTACAGGTAGGGATCAGATCTTTTTACTAAAACCTGAAGTTGCTCCACTCATTGTATAAGCAGTTGCAAAGTGGGGTAGCTATATTTGCATTTTTGAAACAGCAGTGCCTACATACCTAATTGCAGAGCTACTGATGTTGGCATGCCAAGATTCCTTTGGGTTGGGAGATTTTACAAGATGATGTCCAGAGATCCTGTTCAGGCCTGAAGTCCACAGCTGTCCTTTCTACAGCCTCATTCAAAAGATGCTGTTGATACTTAAAGCATTGAGAGTTGAAAATGATTTTTAAAAACTTACAGTACAACAGACTATTTGCAGGTTGGTATGTATTAGAGGAATAGAAAAGAAAAATAGGAGCTTTCTTTCCTCAGCCCAGAAAGAAAAAGAAGGAGGAAAGCTGTAGTTCAAAAAAGAAAAAATCAAATAAAAAAGCAACAGAGCTGAGGTTTTTCATGCCCTATCTGTAGCTGTTATGTTAACAAAAATTCTGAGTATGTCTTCAATAACAAAATACAGAGATATGAGTGAGATATGGAAAATAAATGAGATACAGAAAAATCCATCAAGTGCTTAAAATTTTGACACAAACTCCGTACATCCTTGTGTATAGGTATAGCTACCGCTTCTCTGTCCAGAATGCCTATGATGGCGTACCATAGAGAGAATTTACTTTTGTAAACCATGTTGCCATTACAAAAGTATGGTAAAATCAAGAACAAGTTTAGGAAGAATCTTGTTCAGCACTCTAAAAGTGACAGTAGGTAGGGACAGAAATAGAATATTGTTATTATTTTGTCCTGAAGAGTTACAGACTTCAGCGGCTTGCTAACTAGAAAGAATATGGGCTGAGCATATGCTTGTTTTGCAAAGGATTAGCTGATTAAAGGAGTCTAGAAAAGCTAATCTGTCTGCTAACATTTCATTTATTATACTTAAATATCTTCAATTACTGGGCATGCTTCGGTGTCTTTCTCTCCCCTTCTCAGTTCTGACAGAGCTGAGGCAATCTGTCTTGGACATCACTGGTAAACAATAGGACTCTAGCAGGGAATTGAATAACACTGCTACAAAGATGCTGTATGAACCTCCATTATATTTTCTCCTTTGTAACTTAGAGACTGATTGTTACTGCTTTTCAGTTTCTAGGTATCACTTGAAAGCCCATCAAAATAGCTCTAACTCTTGCAGTGAATGATAGAGCAGGACTTTAATGAAGATACTAAAAAAAGATGAATTTTTTGTTCATGTCTGTATTTCACAGATAGGTGCACTAAAGAGCATACAACTGGTATCTTGTGGTATGGCCTTGATGCTTTAGCACTGTATGCACATGTATTTATTTACTCAGTGCTTTCGTCATGACTACTAACCTGAGCAATGGCATGTGTTTGCAAAAGCCCATGGCACAAGAAGCTTGTGTCCACTGCCTTGCTGGATGCTCAAAGCAGTGTTCCCTCTCAAATGATCACTTCTCTCCTGTCTTTGATTTCAATAGTTTTGAGATATCCTATTGCTGTCCAGTGGCTCTGTCCTGACTTTTTTTTTTTTTTTTTTTTTTGCCTTGGAGCTTTCTGATTCAATAAAGAACACTATTGGGTCTGCTTTGTGGGCCTGGAAACTGCAGTATCTTTTTCTGCTATCTCCATTAAGAGTCCCTGGTGTTTAACCACAACATTTTTTTCTAGGGGCAGACATGGTTTGATGGAAGTAGTAGCAGGGCTTTGTTCCTTCATTACCACTGCTGGTGTGGTTCATGCTCCTGCATTATGGTCATCTTGCAGTCGTGTTATTGAGAATCCCATCTTTCACACCTCAGATAGGAAGATGCTTCCCAGCCCGGCCATTGAGCAGTCATCACAAGGGGGTTTCTCTGTGTTCATGTTTGTACTGCTTTGCAAATTTACTTTCCTAAGGCTGTATGCTTTCAGATTTCCCTTTAATCCTCTGACCTGCAAATGAAAGTTTGCATAAGAAGTGCCCAAACCTTTGGAATTTGTGGAGTTTCACCTGCTTTGATGAAACATATTTGTTCTAAAAAGTAGAGCTCTGTAAGTAATTGGTAACTGGGATTCCAGGGATGCAATTTACTTTTGGACAGAAGGCTCAAACCAGGGTTTAAGGGAGTTTATTTTAGCGGTAAGATGAATCACCTTAAAATAAGCTAGTTCTCCCTGTGGCAAAACATGCTGTACTGGTCAAAAAGTGCTCATATTTAGACTTCTGGCTAGCAAATAGGAGGAGCAGGTTCCTGCTCTTGCCTGTGCGATTGGACGTTGTACCAGATGGACCTACAAGAGGGCAGAGGGTCAGATTGCAACGTATATCGTGAAGTCCTCCTAAGTCCTGTGTGACCATTACAAGAAATATAGAGAGTTAGGCTACTTTGTGAGGCGAAGACGAGGCAAGACAAAAATGAGGTGGAAGACAAAGCAGACCTGAAGCCTTGCAGAAAGCAGAAGCAGTGATAGCAGTGGACCTAATGCCTGGAAGTGTTTCCCATGGGAAACTGAGTAGCCTAATTTGGTATTCTTGGTGCAGAGATGCAGAGGTTGGCCTGGTGTAACATAAATCTATGTACTGTACTCAAACAACATTTTATTTTAAGAATAATTTTGTATTGGCTGACGTGTAGCATGCAGAATATTTTTATGTTCTTTTTTATTATATTGTAGAGAGGTTTCAAAAACTTAATATATAAGGATAGTCAAAACAGTTGTATCTTCATTATGAGGCTCTTGGGACTTTATCCTACTGCCAGTTAAGATACAACAATTTTATTTCTGACTTTAGTGGATAGGATGAAAGGTTTTCTGGGAGCAGGGGCAGTTAGGTTCTGAGCATGGAAGTGAGTAACACTGCTGATCTCCACTAGAGTTAAGCAACGGGCTGGGGAAGTTCATATGCTTTGGTGAAAGTAGTGGAGGTGGTAGGTTTTGTGTGTTTTCATTTGTGTGTTGTGTGAGGTCTACAGCTGGGAGCTGGCAAGCTCTGCCTGATGCCTCATTTAACAGGAATGAGACTAAAATTTAACTGAGTAGCCAGGGGGAAACATATGATCCTTCATTTCTGATAAGTTTTAAAAATAAAGTTATTGGTATAAACTGTATCTTATATCTGCTGAGCTCTAATCTTTGGATAGAAATCCTTAATTTTTCTTAACACTTTTCATTTTAACATTTTTCAGCAATGCATATTTATTATAGTCCCAATAGCCAAAAACAAATTTGTATGAGGGGAAAGAAAAGAATTTTAAAGAAGCAAGATATTTACTCTTCAAGGCTGAGTCACTGAATTTATGGCACAAGCAGTTGTCTTGAAGACACATATATGTCTTCATTTTATTTTTTATGCTGTACCACAAATAATTTTGGGTGGCAGGATGACAGTTTACAAAGCCACGGAGCATTTATGAATGTGCACCACAAGGGCATTCTAAGCTCTGTTTCTACCTGGAAATGATATCTGTTAGCTACTGGAATAAAAACAAATTCTCTTTGATACCAGTTTTGCTGCATTATCAGGTGCTTAACACTAAAGGAAGCGTGGTTCAGTCATCTAACTCTGGACAAAAAGAGATCGTGGGTCATTCTTTGCGCTGATAGTTTCATGATGCTCAACACATCATAGTGTCAGTGCTCTAATTCCTCCCTGTAGCTGTATACAGAACTCTGTCAGAGAGCTTTCCTCAAAGAGCCTTTTGATTCCTGCTTGAAAACCACTGTCAGTGCTAATATTATTTCTTCTCCTTTGTTGTGGAATATTTATTCAAGCAATATCCCTGCTTTCAACACCATATCGGTTCCCAGTATATATCTGCCACCTGATGCAGTGATCCTTTGTCTGGGATATCAAAACGAGTAGCTGTGAAGTATATTAAAGTGTCACAACTGAAGAATTATCATTTTGGCTGGCAAACTAGAACAGCTGAGAACACTTTTGACATGAAAAAAGCTACGTATAATCAGATTTATTAAGACATGGTTTTGGGGTGCTGCAGAAATGAGGATTACTGACTTGTCAAATATTTTGTGGTTAAATCCTCAGAAGTCCAGAGCTGCTCTGCTAACACCACTGTGCAGAGTCACTGAATTACTGAGTGAAACAAGGAGCACACGTTGTAAGGATGTGGATATGATGGTATGATTTAGGTTAAAGTTGCAGATATAAGGTGTGAAAAATACAGACTGATGAAGAAGCCTTCCAGTACAGTGAAGGTAAATGCCTAGTCTGGATTCAGAAGCAGAAAAGGTATTGTAGTTCGCAGTCCTGCACTGACAAGTGGGAAGATTGTGATTAGAGTAGCCCAAGGTGCCTATGGAGAGATTCCTAAATCATTGATATGTTTTGGATTCTGCACTTTGCCTGTCACTGAAAGTGATTCCATACTACTGTGGGCTTTTTGTAAGGGTTCTTAATAGCTTCTTGTTTAAGTTTTTGTCTTCAAGACGCACAGCAGAAGATTTCTGGTATGAAAAACACAGCACACAGCTGTACTAAGCTCTTTAAAAAGTCCACTGATCGACCCAGTCCTCCGGTTAAGAATAGCTGAATTATGCATGTCAGGAAAAGGTATTTTCCCCAACTGCATTAGTGTGCCATTCTTTAGTCATCCCTAACACCATTAATGAGCTTTGCACTGGTACACAAACACAAAAAGTACAAGGTTCTGGAGAGTTTAGAAAAAGAAATCAGGGACAAGGAACAAAACCAGCCTTAGTTCAAGTCAGCAAAACAAAGAGGGTGTACCTGCTGCTTAAATACATGTGGATGTTATGTTGGATACTGTGCATACCTTCATTTCCTCCCTTTCTTAGAAAAAAAGGCTGTCAGTAAAGAGTTGGCCCCCTGAAATGATTTCTAAACAGAGAACAGGAGTGCCAGCAGTTTACACTGCTGTACTGAGATGCTGATTTTTGCACTCTTCTAATACTAACAATAGCAACTCTTTCTGAACCACAGCTTGGTGAGGCACCAGGAGTTCCCAGCTCTGGCGTGAGTGTGCTAGGGGTTGCAGGCATGCAGGCAGTGCCAGGCCAGAGCCCACAGCAGCCCGTTAGCCCTTCAGCCCGTTAGCCAGCCAGGCACTGCTGCCAACATGCAGCCTGCTGCAGTGGAGGCTAGCATTCTGTCACCTCACTAGAGCCTTGGACACAAGTGAGATGAGAGAGAAAATCAAACTGTGACAAGCAATAACTTCTCCACTCAGATGTATTAAGCAGTGACCCATTAAACCTCCTGGGAAAGCCCAGGACTTTCTCCCTCTAAGGAGAAACTGACTCTCTGTCAAGAAGCTTAATTGTTTCTCATGTTGGTTCTATCCAGTGAGCAAAATGTTTTTAATGGCCTGGTCTGCATCTGTGTTTGCTGAATAGCACCAGGAACAGTACTAGCTTCTGCTAGCTAAGGATAGGTTCCATTGCATTCATGTTGACTTTTTTTATTTTTTAATTTTCCTGAGTTCCCTCAATAATTCAAAATCAAGGAGGAGATGCTAACCTACTTTATTGGGAGATCATGACCTACTCGATACATACCTGCTGCTACCACTAGTTGTGCTGCTAGCATACGTGGTGAAAACATGTTTCTATTCATTTAGGTGTATATTTTTGCAATAGGTGGAAACTTGTTCTCTGTCATAAACTTTCTTTAAGAGGCAGTGCAAGGACTTAAACTTCAGTAGCCAAAGAGAACTTTGCTCACAGTTTTCCTTCTGTTTGGAATTTGTCACATTCTCAGCATTAGCTTTTTGCAGATCTTGAATTACTAAGATTTTTCAGCTTCAGATACATCTAAGCTAGAGATGATAAAGTTGCTCTGGAGCAGCTTCAGTAATTGTCTTGTAACAGACATTCATCTAGATGACATTACATATTTACTGAAATTGTAATTGTAAAACACTTCACCAGGACCATGCAGTTGAACTCAGTTTAGTTTTCTATAAGTCTCTAATAGTATTCACTTACCACTCAATTAGAAATGTTTTGGTAGGGTAACTAAGTAAACACTAATACAGAACATTAATAAGGGCTTCTTCTCCCTTTTTTCCCTCACCTCTTTCCATATTTAGGCTGCCAGATTGTCTGTGTCTCAGAGAAGTGAATTTTGGACAGATATTTTTGAGAGCTAGTAATTCAATATTAACGGGTCTTGAAATGTTCCATTTCAGAGCTGACGCTTGTATTAAAGACAATGTAAGCAAATTTCCCAAGGACTTGAGAATGCAGAGCACTGTTAAGGTTACATTGAATGCTTTAATAATATTTTGAAGCTGAAGTGAACAGAGTGCACAATGCACGTGATAGACTCCTGAAATGTCCGAACTAAGACCTACCGAAACCAAAGGGAACCTTTCTGTGAGAATCAGTGGGCTTCACATATTTGCTTTTGGAATTTGATCAGTGAAGTTTGAACTGAGAACTAGAGCTCTTTCAGCTTCCCAAAGCTCAGGGAAGTTTTGCATTTCATCATTAGGTCAGGCCCATTTTCACCTAAAACACCTAATAATGCCAGAAGACTTTCTGTATTACACTTGGACCATCTAACAGTGAACTAAAACAAGAACACTTCAATGCTGAAACTTTTTGCAAACCTATCCAGAATTTTTGCTAAAGCATCCTGTAAAGGTATTTATGAAAGCTAATTCAGTCCATAAGGGGGGATTTAATATATAAACTTTGAAGGTATTGTCCCGTGATATGTCATCTGCTCCATCCATGAGGAGGGCTAACAGATGAGCAGGCTTTCTGCAGGCTGCACACTTTGCAAGGTTTCAGCTTCTTTAAAAAAGCCAACATCAGAATTAAATTACTTTTACTTCCCTCCCTTTCATCTGTTCACTGCAGTTCTCAAAACGGTATCTACTTATCATTCATCTGTTTTTTTTTTCTGTGACATTTTTGTAATAAACAACTAACCTTCTTCCTCCCCCTCCCCACAGTCCTGTGAATACCGACTTACCTAGCGGCAGAACAATGAAGAAAGGTAGCCAGCACAAGATAAACATGCCGACCACAATTCCCAGCGTCTTGGCTGCCTTCTTTTCTCTAGAGAATTTAAAAAGTTTGAAAGCTAAGGAGTTCCTGGGATTGTGACCCTTGGATTTGGTGCTGTTTAATGTATCCTCATGAATGTTCCTGTAATGGATCCGTAAAGTTAGCTCCTTGGAGTTGGACATCTCTTTCATAACCCCAGCTTCCAGGTTTTTAGTAGTCCTTTTGGCCACTATGTAGACCCGGCAGTACATCACAAGAATGACAATTAAGGGAATGTAAAAGGACCCCAAGGAAGAGAACAAAGCGTAGAACGGTTCTTCAGTGATGCGGCACTCCTTATCATCCTTGGGTGCTGGTTCTTTCCAGCCCAAAAGAGGCCCAATAGAAATTACCATGGAAAGGACCCAGACACCTAGGAGAGCTAGAATTGCTCTTTTTCTTGTTACCAAAGTTGGATACTGGAGAGAATAACGTACTCCTATATATCTATCTATGGAAATTGCACATAGACTTAAAATAGAAGCTGTACAGCAGAGCACATCAACTGCTGCCCAGATATCACAAAATATCCTCCCCAAAACCCAGTAGCCGAGGATTTCCAATGTAGCAGAGAATGGAAGGACAGTAAAACTCAGCAACAAATCTGCTATTGCAAGGTTAATTATGAAATAATTTGTAGGGATTCTTAAATGTCTATTGCAAGCAACAGAGAGAATTACCAAAATATTACCTATAATAGCAAAGAGTATAAAGGCACCTAGGATAAGCCCCACAATTATCGCCCTACTGATATCCAAGGAGGGTGAATCCAGGTTGCTTGTTGTCTCATTGGAGTTGTTCGCAGAAAGGTTGCCGCTATTTAATGCAGAAACTTTCAAATATCCAGGTATTGATGAATTGGATTTCTCATCAAAGTAGGTATTCATCTTTAAAATCATCCTCCATAGCAAGGTATGGTTGGGTCCCGTGCACAACACACAGATGGCTGAGTTCGGTGGAAAGTTATCTCTCTACCCAAGAAGTTACTGCAGTGCCCCGGCCAGCTTTGTGTTGAGAATTCATCTCTCCGGCAAGCTGTCAGTTTTGAGCACGTAAAACTAAAACTTGCCCAGTGTGAAGTCCTCTGAAGCCTGTCAGAAATAATAGGCTTTTCAAACTTGCTTAATTTCTCCTCTCAACTCGTTGAAACCAGCAGGCAGGAGGCTTGGCTGGAGCTCCAAAGCAGCTGCTTTGATCATGACGTCCCTGAAATAAAAGACAGGTTTACTTTTCTCCCTTGTGCATCCGTGGTCCTGCTGTAAGGATGCCCCTGTGTAGCTGCTGTGACGTGCGTCTCCAGGAGGGGTTTGTCAGCATCTCGGCAGCTCTGCATGAGCCGACTGCCGGCGCCCCGGCTGCCTCTGCCGCTGACATCAGCGGGGCCAGCCCCGGCACAGCGCTAGAGGGCAATGCGGTTCGTCAAAACTTGCAGGTCCAAGTCTGAAAGCTAGACAAATGGAATGTATCAGCCCCAATTAAAGCGTTTGCTACATAGAAATCTGGATTGGAAGCATTTTTTATTTTTTATTTTTTTTTAAGTTTCATTATCTGAGGGAAATACATTCAGAGGGTTATGGTGAAAAAAGCAATTTCAGTACGAAATGATATAGCACCCTTTGCCTTTCACTCACCAAATAAATGTCTTTGGGTTTATTTTGTAATCAAAGTGAATCATATGCCATGTAGAGGTGGCATGACTAATCATCTCCCACTTTCTAGGGAGAAACATGTAGGTTCCAAAAATCCCTATTTTATTCCTACATTCAGCATTTAACAATGACAAAGAAAGGTACATGGAGTAGTTTGTTTCTAGTGGTAAGCTTTCCAGTAATGAATGGTCAGAACCCAAATCTGTAGTAAGGACTTTATGTTTGTTTTATATTTGTTTATACCAGCCACATCTGTGGCTTCATCTCCTCTTTTACAGCTTGATAACTTTTGCAAGCACAGGTGGATTGTGAATCCCAGCCCTGAAAATAGCAGAGCATCCTTACCCACAGCTAAAGGGAAGGTAGTGAAAAGTGTTTAGGAGTTTTTCAATGTACTCGATATGCTAATGGGTCTTATATCTCTGCAAGGGCTATGAGATCGCGGAGACAGGGCCTGTTGTTAAGCTGCTGTGGCTCTGGAAATACCTACAGAACCCTATAAAGAAAATGATCACTAACAAGTAATTTATCTTGTAGCACTGGTGGTTTCTCCATTTTGTGTAGCTTTTGGTCACCAGGTAAGGAGAAATATCAGATCTTTACAGCCTGGTACCACTGAAAACAAAAAGTGGAAGGTTAACTGAACACACATCTGCCAAAATGCTGTTCTCAGCTTTCTGACATCAGATTATATCCTACAGCTGTTGTCTGAAGTGCTCTGGGTTACTGTATATTGATTTTCCTGTTACAAAATGTACTGTGTTTAAAATAAAAAAGTTCATTCTTAATAAGGCAGCTATGGCTGAAAGTTGCATCTGAGTGCCGGTTTTAGAGGACAAACCATATAAACAAAAGCTCTGGCTGAATTTTATTTGAGGAGTGTGTGGCAGATGTTTGTGTAGCCCTTCCCAACAGCAGTGACTATAGCAAAGCACCATCACTCAAAAAATTTCCTTTGAAACATTTACAAGAATGACATGAGAACATGTCATGGAGTCACTGAAGGGAAAAGGAACAAACACTCAATTTATGAGCTTAGCCTCAGCTTTCTGTCTCTGCCCTCCCCGAGACAGAGCTTTCACTGCTAATGAACACAGTTAGCAGCCCTTGATTTGGGACATGTATCATTCGCACTTACCCATTCTCTCTGGACTCCACCTAATCTCTCTCACTTTTGTTTGTGATTGCTGATTTTGCTGCTCTGCCTTGTCTGTTCAAAGCGTGAATTCCTCAGGCTAGGGCTTCTCCCTTTGGAAGGTGGGGACATGCCTGGTGGCACCGCTCTTGGGCAGCAGCAGCCTCAGAATCTCCCTAGGGTCACCCAGTTTGCACCTTCCTGCTCATGGTAGTTCCACAAACTTGGTTAAAGCTGGTTTCATTTGGTCTGCACAGGTACTAACGCTACCTCTGAACACAGATTAGGTGCAGGCCAGGTGTGTAAGCAGTGTGTTTGAAAGGAAGCATTTTGATTTTTCCAGGCATAGCAATGTTTCAGCCTCTGGCATGTAAGATGCTATGGCTGCAAAATGAGGGGGTTGGAGAAGATCAGCAAGGAAGTACACGGGTTTAATCCAGATTTTTAGCTGGCAGCATGAGAGATGCCTAGCCTACCAAGCATAACAAAGTGGCCTGTAGCTTCTCCCTGGCTTTGGCCACACCTTGTTGGAATTTTGTAGCCCCAGGGAGACAGGTATTTCAGTGGTCTTTCAGCAGTGCCTTACCGGAGCCAGCTGGTTCCAGCTTGCTGGCAGGTACCAGGACACCGTGCCAGTGGCTGTGGCAGGAAAGGGAGATGGAAAAGAATGGGAATTCTGACTGGTACTGCCTGGACTATCACGCACATTTCTTTGTTCTGTGTCTTTTGCTGGCAGGAGTACTGGGGCCAGTCCGCTTCCCTTACTTGCAGCTTTCTGTGCTTCCCTAGATGAATCAACAACAAAAAATTCTTTCTCTAGAAGACAAAGTGGAAAAGATACTGCTTATCTCTTACGACCCTAGTGAGAAGTCTGCCATGCTTTCATGTCTGTTTACCAGCGTGTGTAATAACGTACTGGCTGAATAGTCATGAGGCTCAGCTGATTAATGTTTGCAAATTGCTTTGAGATCTTTAGTGACAGGTGCTCTAACACAACACCATGTACCAAAACCCAGATGTGAACATTAACCCGTTAGCTGCCTTTGCATGAATAACAGAAAAGGTACCATGAAGAGTAGTCTATTTTTCTGCCAGGTTCAAGGTAGCACTTCAAGCTAGTGGTGTTCAAAAACATCTGATCAGAAAAACATAGATTATATTCAATGCAGAGTTGCTTTCATTCAGATGATTCATAATTTTCAATGAAAAAGTAAATTTAGTAACCTGGAGATTCTACTCAATATTATTTCAATAATGATATACACCAAGACAGAATGCCCTTTAGCTGTTTAATGTACTTCTGCTGAAAGCTTGCTGAAGCAGCAAAAAGCTGGATACAGAACATATGTGAAGGAACATGGAGAACATCTTCATATGTTCTCAGGCTAGTTCAAAATCGGAAATATGCTTAACTTCTAAAATGTAGTTTGTTGTGTCAGTAAAACGGTACTATTGTCATAGCCCAGTTTACTAATAATCTATGGTCTTTTTATTCTTCTTTTATAAAGTGATGTTAGAAGTGTGTATTGGCATTTTGATCTGAGTTCAAAAACACAGCAGAAGCACTTCCAGAACACTTTGCAACAGCAGTGAATAACAATGCAGCCTGCTCTTAATTGGCCTTGGGAACCAACCATACGAGCCAAAAGAGAATTTATGACAGTGTATCTACATAGAGTTTCATCTAATTTATCTTAGTTCTTTAATTTAATTAGAAACCTGTGATTGAAGAAAACAAGGCTATACTGTCAAAAATATTTTCACTCTGACTTGAGTAGTATCATGAATATGCTATCATATTTGATACAAATGTTCTGGCCATACCAGCACAAACCAGAATACCTTCCCCCCGTCAAAGAGGTATGACAAACAAGAAGCAGTGAGCAGGGCATTGTATGCAGCTGTAGAAATATCACGCTTCTGTGCCACTGTCTCTGATATTAAACAATTCCCTAGAAGTGGAATGAGGGCATGGTGGGTTTGGGGGAGGTTTTTCGTATTTTTTTTTTTTTCATTTTGGGTGTGCAGGTAGACTTGTGTCAGATGCATTTGGTCTGGCTGATTGGCACTAGATTATTTGCTACATAGTACAGCTTTTTTTGTAGATGATGTTGGTCATTAAAAATATACTGATAGAAACGTGAACCTCTTGACTGTTTTCATTAAATAACTCCACTGTTAGTTGCGTAGATCCACTTACTTGTTTCCTTGCTGTATTAATTGCAGGTGTTGCAAAATGTTACTAGTCTTTTGGCACAAGCGCTTCTTCTGAAGTCTTCTTTCTTTCTGTCAGGACCCCCGGACTACTCTTAAAATCCACAGACAGTGAGATCCACAAGATTTCTTTCTTTCCTTTCTGTTACTGTGGATTAGCAGATCTTTGTCCATCATAAGGCTCTTTGGCTTAGTCAGAGTAGTGCAAAATTTCCACTGGCATTGGAAATGCACAAGATTATATAGTTCCTTGCATTTCATAGCTAAACAGAAGCTAGTTTCATTTGAATGTATGTGCACACACCCCAAACCTCAGGAAAGGATCAATTTCCATGATAAAGGGAGAAAGTCGTGCATTTAAAATGCTAACTTTTCAGTTGTCCAGTAATGTTATTTAAAAACTTCTGCTCCTTTGCATTTTCAGAGTCAGAAGAAGGTATCATAGGATTTTATTAAAAACTAAGTTTATTAACTTGAGCTCACTAAAAGGAAATTGCCAACATTTGGAATTTTAAATGATCTTTTTTTTTCCCTGCTATGATTCAATGCTTGTCATTTTTATGTAAAAAACCCTGAAGAATATTTTCTAATTAAAATGTAGTCAGTTAACTGAAGTACTATGTTTTTTATATTGTCAGTGACTCTTAATTCCTCTTCCAGTTTTAGGTTTTGTGGACACGTTTCCCACATTAAAGCTTATTTTCTCTCACATTCCTTCAGTTGTGCATTGCTGCTTAACCTGTGCTGAAGATGACCGATATTATCAATTATGGATATAGGCCCCATGTCAGAAACAAGCTTCATGAGGATGATGCCAATTGAACCTTTGTGGGCAAAGGGTAAGGGACTATGTCTTTAGGTCTGGTTAAAAATGAGTATTTGGAAGGCTGGAAAAAAAATATGTCCCTGTCTTCAAGAGAGAGAAATAAACACAGCCTCTCTCTCCAGCAACAGGAATTGTTGCTGTGTAGTTTTCAGTTTAAAAATGCTTGAGAAGTTAATTGGCCCATTTATTGCTGCCAGTCTTTACAAAAATGTCACAGAGCAATCGAATTTCAAAAATCTCAACAAAGACATACCAATGGGGAATTCACAGTACTGCAAATTGCATCCTCTCTGAAGACAAACTAAGTGTCACAGGTCGTCTCTGAGACAGTTTGGAGGTTGCTGCTCTTTTAATGCAAACTGTACTTTATCAGAAATTGTAGGGCCAGTTTGGTGCCCACGTTCCCTTCCTGTGCAGCCTGCATGTGCACTGCAGGGAGTAGCTTTAGACAGACAGATACTGATTTGTGTCTTCTGCTCTGTCTTATCTGCCTTTCAGGTTAAAACCAAGCACTGTGCTAAGCAGACCCACAAAGAGCAAAGTCAGGGAGGATCTGTTAATCTCAGCAAGCTCCAGCATCCCTTTTTCTTTCTCTGTGTATCCCAACATAATATCACCATAGCATCCAGTCAGCACAGATGTCTGCAAGCTGTTTCATCCTCCCCAAAACAAGAGGAAACAAGAGTAATGAGGTGCTACAGCTGAGTCTCTTCTTCCTTTTCTTTCATGATTTATCTAAACTATGCATTTTTTTTCAGTTTATCTCCATGTTTTGATCACATGCTTTCTTGGCCACTTGCTTTCATTCAGCACCTGCCTTTGGCTCCCTAGAGCTGGGGAGAAAGGAGCAGAGCACCGGTACTCAGAGAGTATCTATCTTCCTGCTGCTCCAGTAGCAGCTGTGGCCTCCCCTCTCCTGCTACAGAAACAAAGCAGCACTCAGCCAGTAGCACCATAAACAGGCTCCTTCCAGCTGCTTGAACTAGGTCATTGGGTTGCTGACCTTCAAAAACACCCACACTGCTTCACCCTTCTCTGAGGTAATATTGAAAGCATCTTCCCAGGAGAGGACTGAAACTGCTGGAAAAGTGACTACAGAGAAATATCACCAGAGTATGAAGAAGAAAGTGAGAACTTGTGAAGTCTGGACTTATCTTCATGGTCTGCTGGGAAGCTGGCACAGAGAACAGAATTTCCTTATTTATGACCCTCTTATCAATTCGTGCAGACAACTTTTCTGCTTGTGGTTGCAGTGGGACTATCAGTGAAACAAAACACGTGGTTCTGTCCTATAACTGCCTCTATTTTCACACAAAAACACACAAAAATCAGAATATTTCTACAGGAATGATCACTCATTTGGTTCTTCTATAAATTGCAGGTATTTTCTTAAGTATTTCCACCTACTGACATTGAGTAGAATTGAGCAACAGTACACTTCTGGGAGCATCAAAAGAAATTTTTGTGGTGAAAGATAATTTCATTTTATTGAGTCTCCTTTGACTTTTTCCAGGAAGTCACGCTGGCTGGTATCTCATTGTAAACTATGGGGAGATCACAGAGCTATTGGAAGATAGTATTAATTGACAAACCATAATGCAGTAAAAAGAACCAACCAAATAAAAATCAAACCTTACTAAATTACTGATATAAAGTGTAGGATATCCTTACTAGAATAAGAAAAAGCAATGAAGCTGTGTTTGATGTGTGCAGGACTATGGTGTTGTACCCCCCTTTTTTGATGCAAAATAGTGAAAATATGTCCTAGAATATAAATGTAGAGGTGCTTGCAAAAATGTCTTGTGCTCAGTGAGCTGACAAGATGGAACTGCCCCTGCACCATATGTGCTGCTACTCTGATAGTGTCTTGTTTGGTTTCTTTTCTTCTCTATCTAAAAATTTGATCACTTAATTGCTATCACACTGCGGTGTGTCTGACCAGAACAACATGAATTAAATCCATAAATGCAGGAGGAGAAGGGGCAATTTTTCAGACAGTGCTCTTGTGTTCCCTTAATTGGTGCTTGCAATATGTATGCCTTGCAGGGAAAAAAATCTGCACCCCAATATATAGTTGATAGCCCTCGTTAACTATACCTTGAAATTAAAAGGGATGGAAGGAAAATTTGTGTTAGCTTTAGGAATTCATCTCTAATTCCACAAGACTCCACTATTTAGCAGCTTATTCCCCTGATCTTACTATTGAGACAATCTAGGAGTTTTAGCTGGTCAGTGGATGTTGGGCGTTAACTTCATCATTAGGAGCTGTTTTCACAAGGATCAAACTTTACAGAAACTAAACAGCTTTGTTTAAGGCCATGGATTTGTAGTGGCAAATCCTGGCTAATTGGCAATGCAGGTTAAAGTGCTGCCTGTAAAGAATTTCTAATAATGATTGATGCTTTGGCTGATCAGAAGTCCTATTTCATTTTCTTCTCATCTTTCATCCTTTCTTAATAGTCAGATTTTCCCTCAGTCCTGGCTATGACCTTTTAAACTATGTTTAGATTATTTTACAACCCTATCGATTTGTTAGCTAAGAATTGATTTAAGCTCCAGCAGCCTGAACATTATATACTACCGTTTGGCAAGGCTAGTTGCTCGCAAGAAGCCCTGACTCTAAGTCAACTGGCAGCTCCTGCCAGATATCACCTGGCAACCAAGGAGCTGAACAGCTCAGGCTGTTTGAAGGACTCACACTTGAAATAAAACACAGCAGAATTACAAAGTTATTACAAAGTGAATGAGTCTGCCTTTGGTGGGTGTAAGAAGACAGACCTGTAGTGAAAGTGTGGTGGTTGGTCTCGGCTGGTTTGTATCCCTTCTGCAATGATAACCTGCACAGAGGCTGTCCGAAACAAAAGGTAAATCCCTTGTGATGCTGTTCCAAACAGCCCCAAGGAAAGAGTATTCTTGGCCCCAGCTAGAGGTGAGTCCTAAGCCTTAGTGAAATGTGACATGTGCAATCTTTGAGAACTTTAATGCAATTAATGACTTCAAACTAAAAAAGTGTGGATTTAGCTCAGATATATGGAAGACATTCTTCCCTCAGAGGATGGTAAGGCCCTGGCCCAGGCTGCACAGAGAAGCTGTGGCTGCCCCATCCCTGGAAGTGCTCAAGGCCAGGTTGGATGGGGTTTTGTGCGACCTGGTATGGTGGGTGGTGTGCCTGCCATGACATTGGGGAGGAACTAGATGTTCTTTAAGGTCCCTTCCAAACCAATCCTTTTAGTGATTCTGTGCTTCTGTGAGTTTCTCCGTGTTCTGTGGGGGCTGACCGAGCTGCACTTAGTCTCTGTTTCTTCCAGAAAGTCTTTCTAACCTGGCCTCTGGCAGACAGCTCTGTGGCTTGTTGGCCTGAGCTGGCCAATGTGTGGCTGAGGTATATGAGTGCAATGAGGCCAGGTTGTCCATGCCTGCCCAGGGGTCACCCTTAGGAACCAGTCTTCTTCCACACCTTGCCAACCTCAGCAAGAATAACTGAGTTACAGAAATAAATAATGTTTCATTATGAAATATGAGTGACTATATGCCAAAATTGCAAAATTACACACCCTCTCTTTGGATGTTGGCCTGCACTGCCAAGGTAAAGTGGTTGAATTGTGCTAGTGAGACTGAAGGGGAATGCCAGGCTCTCCTGAAGGAATCCTTTCCTTTCCTCTACATTTAAGCTATCTCATTATTTGAATCCTTTAGAAAGAATTACAATGAAATGAATGTTTGGTTTCCATCTCCATATTATAGTCTGTTCTATATCATAAAAATTAAAATCAATGAAGACTGCAGTCTTTTTTAAAAACAAACAAACAAACAAACAAAAAAACACAAAAGTAATATTGCTGGATATATTCACTTACAATAAATAAAGCAGTCTTCATCTAAAATATTTAATGTGACATTAAAAGGACAAAAATTAAATGCTGAAAAAAAGGAAAACGTTTTTTAACACAACACATAACTCATGTTACTCACTGTCATAAAATAACTTTGTGCCAAGAGCTGTGCAAGATTAGAAGCAGATTAGACTTTCATGTGGCTAATGAAACAATCACTGATAAACTAAGATGACAGCCGAGTTATAAATCTCCATGCCTCAAGAAATAAACTTGAAGGTAAATTCAGGCTGGCTAGAATCATCTCACATTGGCAGATTATGTCATAAGTAATTAGTCTCATTTCTGTGCCTTGCTCTGAAATATTTATTCATTCTAAAAATTAGGTGATGAGTGTTTAGTAACTTCTTTAGCAGAGCAGAAATGTCACGGAGACATTTTTCAAAAAAATAAGCAGTAGTGGTTTCACACAACTCAGTAATTAAAAGAACATGCTACTCTATCCTTTGATAAAAGAGATATAAACGCATTTATCGGTATTAGCCAGTGCATCAGTGACAGTCAAGTACTTGGGAGTTAGAACACATACTTATACATGGCACTGTGAGAACTTCAAAGAAAAGAATTAGACAGGGTTTAGCTGGTATTTTTGGTTAAAATGAACAATGGACTCTTTTTTGAATAAATGTTAAATATTCATGGACATGCTACTTTTTCCACATTTTGTTCTTGTGAGAGGCCTTAAAAATCTGTAACAACTCTTTAATTCTCCAGAGAAAAATTAGGTGAAAGGAAACATCTTTTCTTAGTCTTTTTCCTGGCAAGATTTGGAAAAATTATGTTTACTATTAAAGCCAATGTGAAAGACCTAATGCTATTTAATTCTAATTAAGTGTGCATTAAATGCAACAGTGAACTGCAATGTGTGTTGTCTCATGGTTGACAGTAGTGTCAGAGAACAATGAGAACAGTTTTATTTTGTAGAACTAAAATGATCTCTGTTGCTTTCATATTCCTGTGGTTTCACAGAGGGACACGCCACATCTGGCTGCTGCTTATCCTTGTCCTATGGCAACGCGGCGCAGGAGAGGGCTTTGGGAATCGTTGTGGAGCTGGGATCAAGCCAGGGAAATCACCTCACCCCTCTCTATATTGCAAAGAAGAGGTAGAAAAAAAAAGTACAAGGCTCCTTCTCAGGTGTCCCTTTGGTTGTTTAAATACTTTTGCAATGCCTAAGGAGTCTGACTGTTACAGATTGCACAGGTATGTTGTGCCCACTGATGCACTGCCCTAACCTGGTAACATAATCTGGAGTTAGAAGCATTACACGGACTTTATGCTTTATATATATTTTTTTTAACATCAGTAACCAGCAGGAGCCAGGAACAAGAAATACCCTCCAACAGCAGAAAAAATCTGATCGAGAAGCACAGACAATTCTCCAATTGCCAACTCCTGCTAATGCCACCAGGCAGGAAGGCTGGATCCTCGGGACAGCCTGACCCTAACTACCAGACCCTCTGAAGTTTCACCATTGGGAAAGCTTGCTGAACTATCACAGTGCTAAATGCTGCAAGACAGAGAAGGAAAACTGATGGAATTCAAGCCATTAAGAACTTTACAGTCTGTAACCAGCACCTTGACTGCAACCTGAAGTTTCCTGGCAGCAGTGTAGAGCTGGTACGGAGAAGAGATTGCATAGTTCAGTAGCACTCTGCCTTAGATTCCTCAGAGAGCTATCAAAAAAATATTAAATGTAAACACAACTATTGATTTGTCATTTTGTTACATAAACAATGAGAGCTGTAGCACCAGGCATACGAGATAAGGCCCTCTTCCAGAAAAGGGCTATAACCACATGAATGTCTACTCTTGGATTGATTTACCAAAAGCAAAGCAGTGTGATTCTGCAAAACGCAGCGGCTTCAAGCTATTGCTCAACTGAGATAAAAAGTTGGGTTTTGATGGAATTTGCATTTTTAGACATTCATTGCAAGTGATATTTGTGAAGTTGTGTAAAGTCACTAAGTCAGAAAAAACAGTGAGCTGAGGGCAACAGTTTTGACCCATCAGGAATAGTTTCACTTTCAGAGCGTTTTCTCAAGATTATCCTACACGTTGTCCCCCACCAGCACTGGGCAGTACATGATCTACAGCCAGTCACAACCATCAGACTTCTGATTATCTTGCCAGTGTTTGGTGTAAAGAACTAAATGATGGAGGAGAGGTATGGCTGACTGTGTCTGGAGAAAGATTAGAGAAATATCTGAGAGCTTTGTGAATGAAACTGAATGAATCTGTCAGAACTATGTGAAGGGATATATAATGGGAATATTTTAGAAAAGCTGAATGCACCAATGTCTACTGTACATTGAAATGTATGAAAAAGGATTAGGCACTTGATAGCATCCTCAGAAATTCATGTTTTGAGATTTTGCCAGTGATGTCCGGCCCTAGAGTTTTATAGTTATACAAAATGCCTGTTTTAAGTAGATAGGAAATTATCCTTTAGAAATAATCTGTTGATGAAATGATATACAGGGTGTATATCAGATAATTTGTGTCACCACCAGACAGTGCTTCTGTGGACTTTGTCACTTGACAAGTCTATTACTCAGACTAATATTTGTAGTAATTATGAATGACAGTTCTTGATGCCAGAGCCATACATATCCATTAAAAAACAACAACAACAACAACAAAACAAAACACAATAAGGTATTGACTAGCTTACAAGTTAGAGATGCCAAATGAAGTCATTAGACTTGTCAGTCAGTGCAGCACTGCTCTTCTGATTAGCAACTAACCTTTTTTTTTGACAGGAATCACCCCACAACTCCATGGCTTCAGGAGATTTAGTTGTTACCAGAAACTATTCCAAGAGTCTCTGGTTATAATATAACTCATCTTTGTTTAAGGACATCTAAGGAAAGTGTTCTGACCTACTTCTGACAGGAGATGGTCACAGCTTCTTTCCTTCTGCCCTTTTGGAATGAGAATGAACATAAACCCGTGATGAAGATAATGGAAGAAAATATGTATGAGAATGAGTCACTGAAATTTTTGTTCAAAAAGCAAGATCCAGAATCCCAAGAGATCTTTATTTATATCCCGACCAAACTCAATGGAGAGTTTTAGGAGCACAAATAAAACTGTAGGAGAAGCTAAAGTAATGAATAATGATAACTCAAAATACTATTTCCATCACAAACTAAACAAGCACACTATGGCAGTGAAACTGCTGAAGAGCTGAGACAAGGTTAATTCTGTGGAGCCCTGCAAGAGTTTTTGGAATATTTGTTGGATGAAAGGTTGCATTTCACTTGTTGCTTTTACCTTCATTCTGAATATTCAGAATACTACTGCAGTCTGCATCCCATCCTTGTGCCTGTCTTTTTTCCAGTCCTACCGCCTCAGAGTGTTGATACTACCACAAATGTATTGAAATATATTCAGGGACTGATGTATTTACAAGGCTGAAATCAGACTGCATCAATGCAACATCTTTCACTCTGGACTGTGAGCATGAAGTAACTGCAATCAGAGCTAGATCCTGGACTTCTCCAGAGATGACGCAGGAGAAAAAAGTTCCAGTCACGTGTGTTATTTTTGACTGTGTTATGTTTGCCTGTGTATATATGCAAGAGCAAGGCCCTACCAAGCTGGCAGAAGTGTC
The DNA here is from genome assembly GCA_011076525.1 of Nettapus auritus. Taxonomy (NCBI): domain Eukaryota; kingdom Metazoa; phylum Chordata; class Aves; order Anseriformes; family Anatidae; genus Nettapus; species Nettapus auritus. The sequence goes on along the minus strand of CM021777.1, from coordinate 664,765 downwards.
ATGGACATGAAGACTGTCACAGATTTCGCACGACAGTTCTCAGCTCTCGGGCTGCGGTCTCTTCTCACCACACCAATTTTTGCAATACCCTGCCTCTGGGGTCTGGCGCAGAGAAGCAGCGTTGCTGCTGGGTAGGGCACTGGCAGGAGTGTGAGGAGACAGCAATTGTAGTTTGTGTTCTTCTAATGGATTGCTGAGTGAGTTTACAGAATCACAGAATGACAGAATTGTAGGGGTTGGAAGAGACCTCAAGAGATCATCGGATCCAGCCCCCCTGCCAAAGCAGGTTCCCTAGAGCATGTGTCCCAGGTAGGCATCCAGATGGGCCTTGAATATCTCCAGAGGAGACTCCACAACCTCCCTGGGCAGCCTGTTCCAGTGCTCCGTCACCCTCACCGTGAAGAAGTTATTTCGCATGTTGGTGCGGAACTTCTGTGTTCTGTTTTGTGGCCATTGCCCCTTGTCCTGTCCCCACAAACCACTGCAAAGAGGTTGGCTAAATCCCTCTGTCTCCCACACTTTGTGTATTTATAAACACTTATAAGATCCCCTCTCAGTCTTCTTTTCTCCACGCTGAACAGAGCCAGGAAACCTCACAGGGGAGATGCTCCAGGCTCTGTATCATCTTTGTGACCCTTTTGCTGGACTCTTTCTAGGAGATCCCTGTCCTTTTTGTACTGGGGATCTCACAACTGGATAAAAGACAAGCCATGCTCTCTTCCAGTGCCTCAGTTTCTCATCCTTTCACAAGGAAATGATGCTGTCTTTTATGTAAAATACATTTAGATCTTTGGCTGCAAAGCAATACAACAGTAGGATACTATTATTAGCGGGGGGAGAAGTATAATTCAGTGAACACCCAGGCTTTCCCCCCTTCTCACATGCACATACATATATACTCAGACCCACTTTAGTGCAAGTGTGATTCCCTTCTGTTTATACTTAACAGTCATGATTCCTGTGTCTGCTTCTGCTAGAGTGAATCTTTCGCAGAGCCTGTGGAGCCTTTTATGCATACTAACAGGGTGAGTGTCTGTTTGTCTCTCGTGTGACTCTAAGTCTATTATAGAGAGAAATAACATAATTTTTATTTTTATTTTTTTTTAAAAAAAAAGAGCAACTGAGAACTTTAGTGAGGTACCTGTCTCTGTTACGTACTCCAGTCTTGGATAAATGGAGCAGTTGGAAATGTAACTTGGGTCTTTGAGGTGGAAGATGGATCGGCTGCAGCGCGTGCTCTCTGGCTGTAAGAGGAGTATTTTTGGAATGGATGAAGGGGTGATTCTCTCACCTTGCTTTGCACGTCACTGTGATCTCAGTGCTGATGAATATATGATGCATCTCCAACTGCAAGTCTCGCTCACAGCAGTTGTGTGGTGAATCCAAACTGCCACTAAAAGAAATGCAGGTAACTCACAAATAAGCAATAATAGTTATTTTTTCAGTGTTATTGCTGGGCTGTACCATAAGAGGTTTCCGTGTGCTTAAAACTGTGTCTCTGGTAAGCAAAGATTTTACAGAGATGCCGATCAGAATTTTCCAAGGAAAGAGATTTCCACCAGAAATTCTTTGAAATCTTTACAAATTCCTTGTAATTCTTTGTAGTCCAAACTTCCCATGGGAACATACAGATTTTCCTAAAACTTCACTTACTGTTAAGCAGCAGGGTGGAAGTTCTGCTCAGTATCAGAGAGATAAAGCTCCACCATGAGATGGTTCCTTCTAGAAAAGAAACACTTGCTGCAAGTGAGGCAAGGCCCCAGACTGGAGGCAAAGCATGAGAGGCAGAAAGCAGAAACTTTTATTCTTTTGGCAGGTCCATGTCTGAACATAGACTAAAAGCTAACAGTACTACAGTAAAATTCTCCTTGCTGGCATTTATTCAGAGTTGGGCTGATGAGGCTGCTGAGTGCTGGAGTACTCTGCTAGTTAAAAGTTGCTTCTCTTTCCTGGCTGGTGAGTGAGTGAACATTTTACTGAAAGGCTGCAGCTGTTGGTTTAGCTGCTGCTGGCATGGATATGGAGATCCACGGCTGTGGCGATGGTGATTTAGAGCAATCCTACCTGAAGTGATCTTCTGAAAATGACAAAAGGGTCTTTAGTTGCTGGCGTTACAATAAACAGGAGTAAAATTCCCTACTGTTCATTTGGCTTTGAGATATAGCTGTATTTAATTTATGCCAGAGACTGCCTGTTCCTTAATCCTGGGGTTTTGGGATCTCATCATAAAATATATTCTTTGTCTTCCTTAGGACTTTTCTAACTGCGTAATCTAACTCCAATTTTCCAGGTAGCACGTTGGCCCTGTAAGTAAATGGAAAATTAATTAATGGCTTAATATACTGAGCAAAAAGAAGTAATAAATAAAGAAGAAATAAGATGTTTCACTGCACAACATTTTTTACCAGCTATTTTCATTTTTGCTGTGATGTTGTCATTATGCCTATTTGAGGATTTTTTTTATATAGCCACATTTTCCACAAATCAAACCTCAATCTTTATTTCAGAAGACACAAAACCCTCTTACAGATCTTTGATCTTTTGTTTGTTAGCTGAAAAGGTCTTTGTAGGGAAAAACAGACCTTATTAGTATACTTGTATCTCTTAAAAAGAAAATAGCTTTCTACAGTAAATGCATTTTGCCTATTTATTGAAAATAATGTTTTCACTCCTGTAGATATGAAATCAGTTGAGCACATTACCTTCAAATAAATAATTGAACTGCATGTGTTACTGTTCCACTTATAAATGTCTCTTCACACACTAAAAATACATTACTATAACTGATACAGTTAAAATGCATTTTAAGGAGAAAGGCGTGGTTGTTATGTTAGCTGCTTTTCTCATTGCCTTATCTAGAAAAAACAAGTTCATATAGTAGAATGATGGTAAGCCTCACAAAATTAATAATCTGAAAAGACAGAGTCTTTGATCAACTGGTAGCAAATAACAATGCTATTTACTTATGATTGTTATTCTTATCATACTGAAGCCTGATTTTTTCCTTCATTCTGTTTTGCCACATATGGGAGTGCTGTGGGCTAGCTGGAGTAGTGTTTATTAAATATCACAGGTAACGATCTTACCAATAAAAGCCTCAAAACAAAAGCAAAAGCAAAATCTAAATAACACAATGGTCTAATTTTTATTATGTGCAAACCTCATGTTCTGACCAGAGTCATCTTTTTTACAGCTTCGTAAATAGGAGGCATCCTATTTATGAAGAGAATGGCTTTGTTGCCAGGGTTGTTCATCTCTTTGGGCCCATCTGTAAGCATATGTAGTGTTTCTTTTGTATTTGATGAGTTCAATAAGGCTTCAAAATACCGCTTAGTTAGGATACAAGAAAAAAAAAGCATCTGTATGAATAAAACGTCATTGCTCCTCAGTGCTCCTGTTCTTATGGACATCAAGAAAATGGCATTACTCTATGTTAAAATAGATATGATAATAAGTGTAAAGAATTGCAAGAAATGTTCAGATGTAACATTAACACTGCACCATATACATAGTAGCTTTTTTTCTGTATCTCAGGGTGATTTCCAAAAATCAATTTAATTTTGTACTGCAGTACTTAATGAATACTGAAAGTTCATTCTCTGTCCTGTCGCTCTGTTCCATCATCCTTGCTAAGTTTTTGTTACTCAGTTTAACCTTTCATCCTCTAAGAGACATACACACATATTTCCTGACTCCTAGACTTGGATGAATAAGGGCAAACCATTATTAATGTTATTAGATAAGGAGCAACCTTAGCATTTCATGTCATAATATTTATTTTTGTTAAACCTTACACCAGCTGTCCCATGTTTTATAGAGGTTTAAGCAAGGACAACATGCTGTGTCATCTGTAGGCATGCTGTTGACCTACTTGATTTGACAGAAACATAATTTATACTAGACTGGATATCTCCAAAACGGTCCGTCTCATTTGTGTTCATCCAAAAGATATGATGCAGGGTATTTTTTTGCTTGTTTTAACAGCTTATGAACCTTCCCATATTTCAGAGCGTTTTGCTAAGCATGCTACTTGCACCCAGTTGGGGATTTCAGCTGATTGACCCATGGAGCTGCTGAGAAAGGCCAGCCAAAAATGAGAAATATTTTCAAGAGCGTTGCCAACGTTGCTGGGAGGAGATGCCCTGCAAAAGCGTTCGGCTTTCTGAGACACAGGCTTCTAGGATATAAATATAGCTTCTGATTAAGACAATCTGGACAGAGAAGAGCTTGTTATCTGCATAAGTCAGTGCCCTGAAGGCCACAGTCCTCTGAAAGTGTCACCTCTGTCTCATTTTGAGTATCCCCCATTCCCGTGACCTGCCTGCGTTTGTCTAGGCCAGATCAAGGTGTGTGAAATTGTGCAGCTTCTGAGGAAAAACCTGAGTCTGTGGGCACACTGACGTAGGGGGAGCCGACAAAATCAGAAGCACTTTGAATGAAATCATCCGAGAGGCTGGGCACATCACAGAACTGGGAGAACTAGTAGTGCTGCTGTCAGAATATGGGGCTGTGAGGCAATGACAGCTTTCTGAGCTCATGTGGAAAGGATGGCAGAAACTGAGCTTATTTAAGAAGTGGTGCCAGAAAAAAAAAAAAAAGACCATGTCATTTCAACCCTCTGTTCTTGTACTTATAAAATGTGTCTTGCTTCCTTTCCAAAAGCTTCTAACTCTTTTAACTGAAATTAGTTCAAGTTTATTACCCCCCTGAGGTTGAACTTCTCCAGACATTGTTTCATTTGTGTGTTTTACCCATTCCATGCTGTAATGACTACTGTTTCCTGTCCTATTATTTCAGTCAAATCATGACTACATCAAGTTGGTTTAACACAGAGGTGTTTTACATTTGATGAGAAGACTGCTGCAGCAACTCACAGCTTGAGTGCTGCTATTTCTACAGACCTCTGTTTCTGATTTACGATTCTCCTCTACTTCTTATTCAGACATTTATGGATTGGATAATGAGCATTTGATACTTAGGGTTGATACTTAGCTGATTTTTCAGCAGACTTATGGCAGATAGCTTGACAGAGGTACGGAACTTCTGGATTATATCTAACGAGAATTTAATGAACATTTTACAAAAACAAACTAGTGTTTTGTGGTTGCATGGAGCAAGAACCGTCTATAAATTTGTGGCCAGGATAGCTTAAAGTTTATTGCAAATTTCCTCTTCCTAAATAGGAACTTATTTCTCAGCACCATGACATAGAGCCAGGAGGACACAAATGCAGTTAAAGACTTGTTTTACAAGTGAGAATACAGAGCAGAATTTTAGCCAATTGTGAAGAATAACATTTGGTAGCCACTTTGATCAGTTAAGAATGATAAATAAAATTTCAGCACACTGGAAGCCTGTGCTGATGCTAAGACAGTACTTGGGAAAAGTGGAGAAGATTCCAAGATTTTGGGACCCTTAGAAATTGACACAAATATGAGCCAGTGTTAGAGGCAAACAGTGTACTGATGATACAGGACTGTTGTTTGTGGAAGAGGGTATATTTTTCCAGAGGTGCCCAGATACTCAGCTCCTGTCTAGTGTCTGAGCTTGGCTGGATCTTTGACCCCTGTGACAGCCACGCTGCCCGGCTGGCTGCCCTTCGCCTGGAGGACTCCAGTTTCTACATTCAAGGCAAGCCTGTAGCGGGGAGTAATACATAGACACTTCTTGGTATCCTACAAGTTTTTCAGTGCTGGCTTCTTTGCCGAGGGCCAAAGGTGCTGCCTCTAGCATGTAACCGGGCCTGCGCCTGGCAGCAGAGAGGCCTGCACTGTACATGGCTTCATGTGCACCCCTGGTACCTTCTGGGAAGGCAGGGGGATGTGTCCTCACTGCGGAGTTAGTAACCAGAGCTCTCCCACCAGCTTCCTGAGGCAGGGAGCCACAATGCTCTTGGCCTCTGAGTTGCCTGACAGTCTTGATTATAGAAGCGTTCTTGTAAACAAACTGCTTTTATTTTTAAAAGCTCTTCTAATATCTCCATTGTTTGCAGATGAGGTTTGACATTCAGCAAGATGAAAAGCCCTTGCATCTTTTCATCTCCTCGGCACTTCAGGTTTGGCTGTATTATTAACAGTAAAAAGCCATGAGTTCCCTTCTCTCCCTTATCTTCTCCAGCACAATATTGCCAGGCTCATAACTACAAACGCTGAAACTAGACACCGACCTGGGTCTCTCTCCCCAGAGGTCAACAGCAGTACAAATTGCAGTGAGGGCTAAAAGGACAGAGAAAGCCCAGGCATGATTTAGATACTCTCCTCGGTGGTATATACCCGCTGTATGTCCAGCCTCCCACTTTTCCACACTTGGAGCAGGGGGTCCTAGAAAGAATGAATTAAGGAGGTTGAGGTGAGCTGAATTTTCCCTTTAATATATCTGTATTACATATGCAGTTCCAGCTATCATAGTAGCAGGTATTAGTCTATCATAATCATGTGGCAGCCGTTAAATTTATTTTTAGCATATACACTTGTCTCCCTCAATTTTCAAAATGAATGAACAATGAGAGAAAAAGTTAGCTTCAGCTTCAGTAAAGGTGCCATTTCACAACCTTTAAGAGTCTGACTTTGCAATTGAAATTAGTTTAATTTTCAGTGTATATATGATAAAATGAGGAAAAGTGGACTAGGAATTATTGTGAAAGACTTGGGGTCAGGACAAGGATCAAACCTAGAGACTAAACTATGAAACTGATGTGAGGAAAGTCTCTGCACTTCAGCTGAGCAGATGTTAAGCTTTTCATAGTGGTACAGTAACGTCCTTGTCAAAGGATGCAAAGCAAAGCTCTCAAGAATGTGAAAACATCCTCGTGTCCTGTGCTCACACCACTGGCAACCAAAATAAGAAGCTGGGAGTGACAGCAAGAAGTGAGTTTCTCTTGTATACATTAAAAAGAAGCCAAGGAGAGGGCTGAAAGCAAGCCCTGTTATGAGTGGTTTTCACATACAGTTTTTACGTCTTCAAAATGCATAAGAGCAGCATGAATGAAAGTTAAGCCAGTGTTTGTAAATGGAGTATAACAGAAAGGGAATTAGAAATACTAGCAAACAACAAAAGGAAAAAGCAGAGATTTGGAAGGCTACAAACCTTCTTAGCTTACACTGCAGTCCTACTATCAGGGATTAAGGAAGATTTTCCTCAAATTAACTCCACCTGGCTGCTTAACAGCCTGCCACCTGTGATGGTGTTGGCTGGGGTCAGGCTGGATTTGGAGCTGGGTAGTTATTCTGTCTCATGAGGAAGGGTAAGTCTTGTCTCCTTTTGATATTCTGATTTGAGAGCACTGTGTGCATTCAAAAACATTTTACATTTAGATCTTACAAAGCTAGTTACATTGGGACGGTGTAGATAAATTCTTCTCTGGGATAGCAGATGACAGGGATGATGGTTAGGGGCTAATGTACCATTTACTGGTGGCGGCAGAGAGATTTCCTGGCTTTAGTGGGCGTGAGCTAGTGTGGATAGGCCAGGTTTGCTGCTGGAAGCTTGCTGGTTTTCAGAGATCATCTGTCAAGGAATGCAGCCAGTTTTCTTTCTGACTAATATGTCGTTTTGTTGCTAGAACCTTTTGTTTAGTGTCTGTCTTTCCTCTTGGTATTTGCCATGAGCTATGCCTAAAACAACAAGTGCATTGTTGAAATCCTAGGGACTATCAGTGGCTGGGTTTTTAAAAGAATCTGAGTGGAAAAAGAGAATAACTCCTAACTCTGTTCTTGCTTGGGGCTAACAGTTACTGGATGTTTCTTCCTTATCCAGCAGAGATGTTTCCCTTCAGACTGGCTTTATTTGAATGAATTAAATCCTTAGAGGTTAAAATACTATAAAAATTCTGTGTAAAACTGGGAGGGTATGTGGGAGAAAGGATACAACCAGAGGTGGATTAATACTACAAGTAAATAGCTCCAGGCAACGCATGTCTGTCATTTCTTTTGGGATCTGCTTGACCCTTGTTGAATAGGAAGAGAATCTGGCTTTGGCTTGTAAACCCACAGATATCTCATGACCTCTGTGGAAGTTCATTGCCTAAATGCAATTTCTTGGACCTAGTGGCATCAAGGGACCTACAGAAGCTTTGCTGCTGATGCATTTATACAGATTGCTTCCTCTGAAACATCACCCCTTGGCAGAGAGAGGGCTCAATGCTTATGATAGGGGACATCATTTTATTTTTAACATCACTGTGCTGTTGACAGAGCTGAACAGGAAAATCATCTGTTGGCTTGATAAAACAGATTCAGTGTAGATGTCACTGAGAGAGAAACTTTGCAGGTTTACCACATGCAAAATACATCGTCTCTAACAAGACAAAAAAGAAAATAATCTCCTTTGAAAACTTAGCTGTATCTGAAACATTTCTGGTCACGACCAGGAAATAGCAAGTAATCTTAGTTCTTTTCTCTACCCAAACTTGAATAAGATATCAGAGAGTTAGCTGCCAGAAATAATTCAGGGAACATAAAGATGTCACCTGAAGAGTCAAGTGGTTTCTTTTAATCCACCATTTCACTGGATGTTTCCCTACCAATATATCTCCTGCTGCACTTGACTTAAGATAGAAGTTTGTATTCTAGAGTCTTTACTTCGTTTTAATGATCAGTGCAAAACTCTGTTGGAACACGTCGCTGAAGTGAGGTATAGTCATTGAAATGGTTTCAACTTGCGTCTGTGGAAATATATTTATTTTTGTATCCCCTGACCTGTGGGAAAATATTATTTTGAACATCAGGATGAGGTCATGGGACTCAGTGGAGAAAACATCACAGAAAGAATTAGTTTGGTTTTCAAACTAATCAAGATACATTATTTGGTATTCTGAGCCTGCTATATTATGACTGTGCTAGACTTCATAAATAAGTTCTTTAGAGAAATACAAAATGTAGTAGAAAAGATTTATTGGTGAAGTACCATATGAATGTGTATTTGCTTTTGTCTTCTTTGTAGACGTTAATTTGTCTTTCTTCTCCAAAAAATGAAACCTTTTAGGCCAATTGGAACTATATAGGTTAATAGACTCAAAAGAGTTTATTATGAGATGCTACTAGAAAGACTGTGTTTTTAGACCATTTTTACATCAGCCTTAGGGTGCTTAGTCTATGGGAAGAGTATAGCACCACTCAGACAAGTCTTGGTACAAGCAAAAGTTCTTCCACAGCTATAGAAGCCACTGAGTTTCACTGAAGATTTTTTCCATAAACTAATTGAGTTACGCATCACTTTCTGAAAGATGAGAATTCTAGGTAATCAATAACATAGCTAATAGAACCTCTCCTCCCAGGAAAGAAGGGATGCTAATGAAATGTTTGTGATATGCATGCTACAAATCGTTTGATTCCTTTAGCTAAGCTGTTTTCAATATCAGACTATAGGAAATCCATCTTTAACAGGGATGAAATGGCACTGTCATCTGCTACTGAAACACATGCTGTACTGACTTGAAAGCAAAAACAGTGGAGATGCAACATATGGCATTCACAGCAAAAGTTTTTCTGAAGTCTGCTGTGTGCATTTTGCTGTCATTACAATCGGTTGTCCTTCACAGCCTGACATTTAGCAGAGTACACTACAGAGCAGTCAGAATTCAGTTTCAGTAAGGAGGTATGAAAGCAATCTATTTTTTTTTCTTTCCTAAACTAATGCCAGCTTTGCTTCTGAAGGACTTGAGTTAACATCCAGAAGCTGTGAAACCTTTTCACCGTGTTTTGTTTCTTGATCTCATATTCCAGGGAAGGGTAACAAATTTCCTATAGTGTTTGAGTGCCTTTTCATTTGCTCTAGTGTGATACCAGTTACAATGAAGAAAGGAGCGTACTTTCAGCCGTCATTCCAGGCTTATGTCAGGCATTTGCCGATGAAGAGCTGTAAACATGGGTGTGTAACCTCAGAAGTATAGCAGTCTTGCCTGGATAACTGGTGATGATTTCTCGTTTCAAAAGGAACAATTTATTTCTTCTTTCTACATAAAATGTCACGTGTAATCTATCCAACATGAGGTCAGCCTTTTCTTCCTGATATTCTTTCTGAAATTCTATCATTGCTAGGAGGGAAGAGTCAGTCTTGGGAATATATTCAAGCCTAGCCTGAAGTAAGCAAGTTTAAAAGACAGCTCAACCTGCTGAAGAAATCCCAGGAAAGCAAGCACGGTTCGATCAGCACTGAGCCTCTTCCCAGATGCCATCGTGGACATGAACCCAACTGCAGCAAGTTCCTTCTGACTGTGGTTAGCCTTAGCTTTTTTTTCCAGGCTTTCAGGAGTCATTGGCCAGCTGTTAGGTATGGCAGCAGGAATAATGGTTGTGTGTCACATAATCATTCCCTGGACAGCAGGATTATAAGGCTGTTATGGTAAGAGTTAGGCTCTTCCTTGGGAGCTCTCTCATGCACAGATTGGTTGTATCTGATCCCTCCAAGGTACTGGAGCTCTGATTTGCTTCCATCTTGCTCTGGGTGAAGGGATGCTGGAGAGTAGGACACCACTGCTTCATTTGGGAGCAAGGAGTCAGGAAGGAGAAAGCCCTGGGAGACAAGGACCTGCACATATGCTTCTGTGAGGGGCTGGTGAGAAGATCTGAGAGAAAAAATATAACTCAAGCAAGGTGATAAATCAGAGATGAGGAACAGAGAAGGATGTCAGCATAGAATAGGTAAGCCTGTTATGCAGTCTTCTCTGTAGCTGTCCAGACCTGCAGGTCCTCATCAGCCCAGACTCCATTTTACTGCTTTTGCCTGCACAATTACCAGCCAGACTAGGAAACAAAACCCAAGGTACTGGGTTCTGTAACTTCTGAACTGACCACAGTGCAGACCAGATCTTCTACTGTATTCATACAGGAGCTAAACACAAATCCTAAGCATTGTGCAGCATGGTTAATTGGAGTTGTATTACTTACAGTTTTCCTTTACTCATGGCTGAGAAAGGGATTATTGTTTTTTTTTTTTTTTTTTTTTTTTTTTTTTTTTTTTTCTGCACAGGAATGTTTTTCCATTACTATTTTAGCAATGGACAGTGAATGAATATGTCCATTAGTAGTCACAAGAACAGCATTAAAGTGATTTTGTTACTCATAAGTATATATTTTAGTCTCTTGTGGCCCTATAGCATAATGCGTTTCATGTTTTTGTGTTTAAATTACAGGTAGTTAATGTCTTGAAAGTCTTAAAAGATAGTTAATTTCTGTTTTTATAAGAATTCTACCATTTTTGGTCTCCCCATCTCCGTCTTTTCTTGAAAAATGACAGACTGACTTCATTATAACGAGGAAAATGAGATATTCTACCTAGCTTCAGTATGGACACATCTTCCTTTTCAGAGGTTCATAGTGGGGCATTGAGTTTTCTGACGACTCGGATTAATTTGTTGGATGTCTATGCAAACAAGGATGCACTAAACTTTTAGAGAAGTAGTCATTAAAATTTTATTTTCATGTGTATGGGACTCAACTTTCCCCTGAACTGATTCAATTAAAAAATGTAAATGTTTTCTGGAAGAACGTTCAGGAGAGCAAACAGAGCCTGATGTGGAGGAGCAAGTGGGAGATCTGCCTTGGTGGACTGAACTTATTTGCTAACAGCCAGCAAGTTTCAGCTTGCTTTCTCATCAAGGCAGAGAAATCTACCTCTAGCTGCTCTCAAGTCTGGGAGCTGCCACTGGATTTCCTTGCAGCAGAACTGCCTGCCATGGAGCTCTGCGAGACATGTAAGCAGTGGTCTCTCTTGTAAAAGAAAGCCTTGAAGCTGAGTGTAAAAACACTGGAACAAGCTTCCTAGTGAGGTGATTGATGCCCCATGCCTGCCGGTGTTCAAAAGGCATTTGGATAATGCCTTCAATAATATGCTTTAACTTTTGGTTAGCTCTGAAGTGCTCAGGCAGTTGGAATTGATGATCTTTGTAGGTCCCTTCCAACTGAACTATTCTATTTTCATATGTGTTTTGCAGGAAGAAAAAAAAAAAAAAGGCAAAACAAAAAACCCAGCAGGATAAATATCTTAGAAATGTTTTTTTGGGTATAGAATTTTATTCAAGTATTTTTATTAAAGAGAAAGTCTTACCATAAAAGTGACCTTAACTTTTAAATGGCCATAAGTAAGAAATGTTGCCAACCTTCCTGTTTCTGGAAGAACCACTAGTATTGTTCAATTTCAGAGCAATTTTACATTCCAGCAACTGTGATGTAATTACTGTCTCCTTTTCTAATTAATTTTAATGTCTTTAATTATAATTTCCTTCAATAGTCGATGCTTTGGACACTTCATATAATTATAAGGAATTGCTATGTGATTTTGCATTAATGAGTATTCACCGATTGTAGGGATTCAATATCTTTTGTTATTAAAATGTTCCAACCAGAATGAAATTCAATGATAGCTGAAAAACAGAGTGCAATGCCCATCATTTTGTAGGTGACTGAATAAATGAGATGATATTGTTTTTCAGCTTCGTGTCTGTCACAGAAGATGGACCAATCAGCACTCTGTTTTGCTCAGTGAAATGGAAAACATGAAAATAGTACATCAGGTATTGATTAGAAATGGGCTAAGACACAAGAATGAGACTTTAATTTTAAACATACTAAATTTTAGGGAAATGTAATTCAAATGAAGAGAGAGAGAGAGGAAAAAGGAAAAGGCGAGGAGTTCAAATTTGAGTATCAAAGTGGTACCTGGTGATGAGAGCTTGGCTCAGACCCCTTTTATTTCTGAGTGGAAGCAATAATGCAAATGTTCTCCATTTGCACAGCTGTTCTGCATCGCTCTGCTGTGCATATCAGCATTAAAGTGTACTTACATACACTGAAGATAATTCTTGAGGCACTTCAATTGCTGCATTTCCTTTTGGTGTGGAGTGGTCTAAATCTATATTTGGAAGCAACTCTGAAATGGCAAAGTATGTCTCTATTAACGTCCCAGGAAATTTTGGGGGGTTTTGTTTTCTGTTAAATGTATGGAGGTCAAGAATAATTTATTGGTTAGATTTGCTGATATAAGTCACTGGCTTCAGTTATATCTCATGGGTATTGCATATTGTGTGGGTGAAGTTTTGTTTGTTTAAAATCCATAAATAAGGAAAAGGAATCTAAATTCATTGTCAAACTGGAAAGAGAAGAATCTACAGCACTGGGAAAACTAGTGAAAACTCTTGAGGTTCTCAGAGATCCCTTTCCAGCCTTTGACCTTGGGAGTGTTGAAGTGGTGCTCTTCGGAATTACATAGCACAGGGTTTGCTATGCAGAGCTGAGATTTGGAAATCATCAGCTAGTCCTTCACACACATCCAGTCCTCTCCCTAACCACATCCTCTTTCTGTCCCATGAAAGAATAACTGTTCTATTTTGCATAAATTGTGAAATATATATAGATGTATTTACACATACCTCTTCTAAGCTACAGATGTGATTTTACCTGGTTATTGCATTTTATAAAATGTCTGCACTGTGGGAAAATGCTTATAAATCTGAGGTTGTTTCCCTGTCAAAATATTGAAGATTTTCTAATAACAGTAAATCTGTGTTTGTTTCTATTAGAATTTCATCAGTGGTTGTTTTTCAGATGGTCAGAAGCTCAGCTAACTTTGTAACAGATTCTACAGATAACTTGTTGGCATTGAGATCATCCTATGCTAAAGTTTATGGCTCCCTCATGTCATTCAGTAACTGCTTTTTCCAAGTTGTAGTGGATTACCAGCAAAATTAAATACGTTAGAAATAAGTTTGGCATGCACACTGAAAGGGTGTGAGAACAAAGTTATGTTTTCATGAGAACAAGTGTTCTGTTATGAAATAAAGATAAATAATAAGAACAAACATTGCATTAAAAAATGAGAATTTAATGAGCTGGAATTGTGCTCAGTCCCATGGAAAGCTTTTTTTTAATTTTTATTTTATTTTTTTTAATTATTTTTTAACATTCTGTTTCTTATTAGTAAGTGACTACTTGAGTGCATTACCCAAATTTACATCTGACTGATAACATGTACCAAACTTACATTCGCTTAATATAGATTTCAGGTTTGCATGGAAATTTACAGCTGATTTCCAGCCAGGATGGCTGTTCTTCTTTATAAAGCATTATGATTGTAATTACAGACATGTATTTATAAAGTCATGATCCACATTCTTTCTGATGAGCAAAGAGGTTAACATTCCATTAATGGAAACTTAATTAGATCAACTTTTCCCATTCTGGTCTCAAGCGTACACCAGTTCACTGACGAGAGTTTCTGGGAGGAGATCACCATTCCAGGTTGGAGCCCACATTTACGAGGGCGCATTGTCATGAGGAAGGCTCATTCTGTAGTGCTTATGGATCTGTGCTGTACTAGGAGCATCCACCATTTGGGATGAATTACTGAGATGAACCACAGAACATTCTTGCAATTTTTTATTTTTAATTGGCATGCTTTATTCTTGTGCTCTGGCTTAAAAGAAAATTGGAGAAAACTGTGGTCCAATTCTTGTCCCTTTGAAATGTGGAGATGAGCTTCAGGGGAGCGAGTTCTAGCTTGTTCACCTAGGGAGACGTTTGGGATGTAGCATAAAGGTGGTCTCCTGTCCCTTCTGTTTGATCTTTTCAGAGGAGAGCTCTTTACAGTTGTGCTGAAACAGCAGCCTGTTTCGCTCTGTGTCTTTGAAAAACATCTTGTGTTTCACTCGCACTGTGAATGGGCAGATGGACAACTGGATCATTGAGTCCATCCTAGTGCTGGCTGTGGAAATTTATCTGGTTTCAGATCATCAGTCCCCCTAACCAGCAACAAAACTTACTGTGCTTTAGTGAAAGCATCTGTGTGCCTGGTTTATTGGTGAGCCTGGTTTATGGAGCTAGTCTCACGTACCATCATCTCCAGCCACCAGTCTTTTTCTCACTCAGACTGCTGAAGAGAGGCATAAAGAGTTTGGCTGTTACATGAAAACCTGTCAGTAAGAAGTTTCAGCCCAGAGCCCATCGGCTGGGAGTGCAGTAAGTGAGCTATGAGCCCAGCTTTACAAGTGGAGAGCGTTGCTTTCCCCTGCTCGGGCACCCGCGCACAGAAACTGCGGGACAGGCTGGCGAACACGGCACTTTTAGCACCCAGCTCTGCAGGAGGGTATTGCAGTTGTCTGTAAGTCACCACAATAGAAAGCATGTGCACAAAGCCTGTAAACTTAACACTAGAAGAAAAAATTGAAGCTGTTAAGGCAGAAAATCTGCTTTGGCCAAACTGAAATCCTTTACTGCACTCCCAGCATCTGTCTCTCCCTAGCACAGGGAGAGAGCGTGGTATAATTGTCTACCACAAGTCACTGAAATACTATCCCAGCATTGAAGCAGGCTGATAATTTTCTTTTTCAGATAAATACAAATTTTTCTGCCAAAGTAAGACTTTCACTCATCATTCATGAATTTACAGTATCGTAGCAAAGGGACAGAATGTACTGCAGTGGCTGACAAGCAAATAGTTCCATAAATAACCCTCTTGACACATGTGAGATGTTAACATTTTTTGAGGTTTAGGCAGGGCTTGGGGCAGAAGAAAATTTATTTGCTTGTTTCAGTTTTAAGGCAATTGGGTCTTTTATTTTACCTCTCACCGATGGGTAGAAATCTCTCTGTTGGAAAGAGTCCTCTTCTCTTTCCAAGCAAGCATACCACAGTGACTGACATTTGGCTACAGGTGAGAGTTCCCAGGAAAAAAAAAAAAAAAAAAAAAAAAAAAAGTATTATTTAATTTCAGCTAGACAGAAATTTCAGCTAAACATTTAATTTGATTGGTAATGTCATGTGATTACAAAACAGGGAATATACAATGAGTTGTAAATCAGATTTGCAATTTTTTAGTAACTTTGTGCTGTAAATCTATATATCCAGTATATGAATAGAGATATATAGTCCATGAAGCAGAATAAGAATCCTCTTCAACAGAAAAAAAAGTGAGTCAGTCCCTGTTGTAAAATGTTTACAGTCTCAGAGGCATGGAGACAAAACATTTTTTTCTCGTAGAAGACCTGAAGTGAACTGTCAAGGCAATGCTTGTAAGCAAAGACCGACAGAACTGAAGCAGTCCCGTTGGTCAGACAAGAAACCAAAGGTTATTCCAGGGGCTTTTTAGTTTTGATTTTAAATAAGCAAGAGAAAAGAGTTGAAAGAAGGGGATGGCAGTGTGGCAAGGAAAAATAGACTAGAAGAACCCAAAGAGTGCTCACTCAAATTTTTTTTTTTTTTCTTTGGGGGGGGGGGGGTTTAAAAAACTAGCTTTTTTTTGTCTGTTTTTAAAGCATTTTTTAAATGAAAAAAAAAAAAAAAAAAAAAAAAAAAAAGAAAAAAAGAAGTTTTTCTTCAGTGAATATCCAGGAATATCACTTCCCTTGAGGGCCAATTTTTAACTTGTCTGTGCTAAAGATTCAACAGACTTTCAAGGGCTTACCCTTTTTTATTTAACAGTCAGGTGAGACTTAGAGGCCATTCCAATCACTTGCCATTACACAGAAGTGCCTGTCAGTTAACTTTGTTTTTCTTCAGGCCAGTGACTGTTTCTTCCATTGAAGAAATGTATAATGAATATGATTCAAAGAAACAGTGTTGATATGTCCAGCGGTGCCAGTGAAAATCTCACCTATTTGGTAGTTTAAAATGAAAGATCTGAACAATCATTGAATATCTGGTGCCCCAGGTACATAAATTTAGCCAATACGTCGAAGGAATTGTTGCCTCTGTACGGATGATGGGTGCACAAAGGTAAACGCTCTCCACAGCCAGATTTCCCTTTTCCTCTGTGTCTGGTTTTAGATGTTATTCTGCTCTTGTTTTTGTGCACTTCTGACTTTATCAGCCCTCATGACTGTCTCCAGAGACACTTCACGCCTCTTTTTTTCTTTTTCTTTGCTTTTGTTTTTTGTTTGTTTGGGTGGGGGGGTATCTGATTTTATTTTACTTTTGGGCATGTGCTGGTTTTGCTCCTCTGCTAGGTTTATCTATTGTTTACTTTACTTTTTTTTTTTTTTTTTTTTTTTTTGGGCTTTTAAGAAGCTGTTGTTTTCTCCTCAGCTATTTTTAGAATGTCTGTTATAGTCTGATTAAAAAGAAATAATTCATGTCCCTGTATTAGGAGTGTTCTCAGGTCCTTTTAAGATAGAATAGAGCATATCAACAATTTCTGAATGACCATGTGATCATCCCAGGAGAACTGGAATAGAACAAAATGTCTTAGTGAAATTATTATTATTTTTTTTTTTAATTTAATCACCAGCTGCATACTGTAGATCCACAAGGGTGCATGTTCTTCTAAGCTACCAAAGTTAATTGCACTAATAAGAGCAACTCTGCTTCCAGCTACAGGAACCAGCTCAGTTGACAGTGGCTGTTTGGCCTGTTGTACTGATGTTTTTACCAGAGGGAACGCTCATAAAAAGGTGAAGCATAGCTCAGGGGCTGTGTACTGAACAACATAACTAAGGAACAGGAAATGAAATTACAAGTTCAAAAATATAACAAACCAGGAATCAGAGAGACAAAGAAATTATTATTATTTTTTTTTTGCCTCAGTACGTATTGTTTATTAAGAATCCAGATTTTAAAAAATTATTTATTTTAGAAACATGTTATATTATTAAACATCTGCAACCTTGTTCAGGAAATACAAGCAACTGTTGACTGTTTAAAGCTAAACCCAGGCAGTTCAGTGATTACTAGGAGTAAGAAAACCTTTATCCTGCCATGTGATATGCACGGTGGGGTACATGTGGACACAGGGACAGGCATAGTTATTCCATCAGTGCTACTGCAACAAGAAATCCCCCCCCCCAGCTCAGGTCAAAAAAAGAGTAAAATGAAATTGGCTCCTTCCATCCATGCACGCTGATGCAGGTAATCACAGTCTTTCTTCCTTGGGGCTACAGTCAGGCGTGAACTGCAGTCAAATGGGAAACAGCTGGAGTTTTTACACCAAACTCCACTGTTCCCTGTGCACTGTCCATGTGGTGGTCTGTAATAAAGGGGATTTTGCCTGCCGCTTGCCCTGTCTGCAGGGGAAAGCTCTGCAAGAGGCCATGGTCAGTGCCCGTGCCTCTTCTTTGGTGCGTGTGGGCAGAGCCCCGTGGCCCTGCGGCCTCCCAGGGCTGGGCAGCAGCAGCAGCTCCTTGTTCAGTGGCCGTGGGCAGGGGGCCGCACACTTGACCTGTCCTGTCTCGTTTTCTCCCAAAACACAAGTAAAGGCTTCAGTTGTTGGAAGGTGTCTCGTGTTTGCATCTCTGTAAACATTCCAAGATATGGTTTGTGGAAGTAACCGTGGCTTTGGGACTAATAGCTATATTTATGAAGCAATGTTCATGATGTTGTAGAGAGTCACCTTGTTGCAACTTGTTTCTGAGCCAAATTGTACTAAGAATATATGGAAGTAAGGACATGTGGAGGTACTCGCGAGTTAAAGATGTGCTGTAGTGCTTGTGGGACTGGAAAGAGTCCCCCTCTGCCCACCCTGCTGCTAACAGCCCTTTCCTACACATCTGGCGTTGCACATACTGAGTGCAGTGGACCTTTGGTCTTGCCCATGCTGGCATTCCTTCTGGAGAAGTAAGCTATAGTGCTGTTACAGACCTGTTTTGTAGTCCTGGACAGCATCCCAGTGCAGAGCGAGTGAGAAGGCCCATCAGGGCAGGTGGAGGAGGAGGAGTAAGGACCTGCAAGGGAGACTGAGGCATGTTGGCAGAGCCACTCTGAGGTGAGGCCGGAGAACACGAAGGGCCTGCTGGAGAAGTGTGTGTGTGTGGGTGCTGGCCCACTCCCTTCAGAGCTCTCAAGTACAGAGAAGCAAATTCCAAGAAAAAAAAAAAAAAAAGGAACAAAACAAGAACTCTTCTTGAGTCACTCTAACTGAGCATGATCGACAAAGCATGCATGAAATCTTACTATTCCTTCAGATAAATTCTTAAGTTTCCACGTTTATATTTAAAGTCATGAGGTCACCAGTTATAGGCAGTTCCAAGAACACACAACGTATTTTCAGATCTGAATACCTTTTTTGGTATTGCCTTTCTAAAACCTTGACAACTGGAATAACAACAATGTCATTCGAACTGAGTGACAGCTGGACATAGGGAAGAAGGGAGGGTGCGTTAGAGTGGAGGAACTGATTGGAATACTTTGCTGTCATTGACGTAGAGCAGAGAGATGATACACTATTGCAAATGAAAAAAAAAAAAAACCTTTACAAAACTGTCTTAAACCTTTCTATTTGTATGTCCCACCTCCGGTAATGCAGGAAAAAGCTCTATTTAACACCAACATAAATGGGCTTCTTGAAGTGATGCAAATTACTTTGAAACTGCTGAGTGCTGTTATGCCACACTGCGCAGAAGACCTTCACCAACCCTTCCCGACAGCTTATTTTTTACATTTCCACAAACATGTCTTGTCTTGGATTACCAAGTGCCTCATAATATAGTTAATATTCAGAGGGTCACATTTTGCTTTTCAGTGAGTACTGGAGTTACAGTTTCATTAAGAACCGGAGGACAGCAAGTGGTGTGCTTTTTGCACATTTAGATGGGCACACATTTTGCTATTGGTAAATTCTAGGGAGCTAAGAAAGAAATTGCCAGTGATAAAGATCAAGAACCAAAGCCCTACTGTTCACATACTATTAATAATAATAATAATTTCTTTCAGAAGTTAATATATGAATCATAACAGCTTCCATAAGTGCCCTGTAGTAACAGGATAAAATATCTTCCCGTTGGCAAGCTGTCTACTCACATTTGAGTTCAATATACCCTTGTAAATTTACTTCTCTGTCTATGCCTGCATTCTGAAATGGTCATAACTCCTTACCTCTATCTCTATGGGTGCATTTTTCCTAGCATGCTAAAATGGCCCAGAAGAGAACTAGTGCCCTAATCTGAGACAGCTTGTATTGCCTGCTCATTGTCCTCCTGGACCTCCATGAGAGCTGTGCTGGCTGGGTCCTTTAGTGAAAGATACCTGAAGGAGGGGAATATCTGGTGAACATGTAGTTGGATGTAAATGGAGTAAGTGTTACTGCTCCTATAAGTGCAAAGGAATCTCCTTATCAGTTTTCCGTTGCAGTACATAATTCAACTCAGTATCTGTAGAAGTGCAGTGATTTCAATTACAGCATGAAGTTATGTACTGCACTCAAACTACTGTCTTGCATACAATGGATAGGATTTATACTTCTCTTATTTAAAATGCTTTTGTGTGTGCGTATGTGTGTGTGTAAGAAATTGACATTGCCATAAAAATAATGTTTTGTTTTGGAGTGATGAGCAAAGAGTGGAACTGAAGTCAGAGTGACCTCCAAATGCGGCTGGTCACCCCCATGCTGCACCCAGGGGCTTTGCCTTGGGAACAGTCTCACTCAGAGACCTCACTGGGGTGAGAGTCACCCCATCCTGACCTGTAGGAGTGGAGGTGTCCTTTACAGCGTGTCTCCTCATTGCTTGTAGAGGGTGCCCAGACAATGAACTAATTGTATAGCTTGAGATAACCAACATTAAATTGATAAACCTGACTTCCGAAGTATAAAGCTGTAGGCTCATTTTAAACCATGCCTTTTTTCTGTTGTTGATCAGTCATGTCGCAGCAGCAACCCTTAAATTTCAAAATAATAATTTAATTTATAGGAAAGACTGTATTACAACCATATTTAGTTGTGTCTTAGGGGAGAAATAGTAAATAAATCAATGATTAGCTAAGACAGTTTAATTAAGGCAGTAGATACTAAAATCTGTTGTTATAACCTGCAACTTGATGAACAGCTCCTGGGCATGGCCAAGATGCGCTTCATAGTGCAAAGTGATGCAAGTCTTAGGTGCTCTGTGGGAATTACTGGGATCAAATGAATTTAGCCAGTGTCTTCAAGTCTGCTCCCAATGTGATAAAGCAGGCTGATTTGATGTAACTTGAAAGCCATGGTTAGCGTCCTTGAACTTCTGGGATTTCAGAAACTTGTGATTAACAGTGAAGCAGGCCAGAGCAGTATTTTTTCATGTCATTCAGATGCATCTTAGAAGGTTCTGACCTACCACTAGGGTTTATGGTTCAGAGTACCTGATAAGAAAGGCTCTGTGTACTGATAGTACTCAATGTGCTTCCATCTCTAGCTGTGTTTAAGTACAAAGTTCAGTGATACAGGAATGGTGGTTATGTCCAAGGGAGCTGATATAATCAAATTCAACAAAGCAGGTTCAGATTTGGAAACTGATAGATTCCCAACCAGTGCAGTGTCCACAAACCAGAGTTAAACTTCTAGACATATTTATGCACAGAGTTGAACTTTTTTCTCAAATGCATGTAAAAAATTATGTACCCAGCACCAAAAGCCAGTCCTGAAATGTTGATGTGAATTATTACTCATTTTTTCAGGATAATTCCAGAAAGGATATTGGTAGGCATAAGATAATGTGAAGTATAAAATGGGAGGTAAGATTTCTCTCCAAGGCTTCACTTATATGAAGAGTTCACAGGCAGAAGAAGAGAGAATGATTCAGAAACTGTATTGTACCAGATAACTTCAGAAGTCTTCTTCACACCATGAAAGATAAAGTGGAAACAAACAAACAAAAAAACAGTTATTTTCAGTTTGAAAAAGACCACTCTAAGTAGAATAAATTCAGTCATTTCACCTCAGTCTGCAATAAAAAGTAGTTTATGTCTTAGAATTACAATTATATGGTAATGTGAATTGCATTTTCCCTCCTTATTAGTGCAATACAACAGCAATATATATATATAAAACAAAAACAAAACAAACAAACAACAACAAAAAAACACAAACTGTCCATCAGCGCTTAAGACTGGTTTCTAGGAATCTGAAAAAAACTTAGCCACCCTGGATCTCTAAGCATTGTCCAGCTTGACTTTATTACAATACTGTGACTCAAACTGTAAACGTATAAGATTGCTTTTGCTTTTTGGGAGTCTATAATACTGATGTAGTATCTAGTGCTATAATACATGAAGGTTCTTTCACATTGGGAAATGCTTCTCATAGCTAAGTGACTTAGTGGATCCCAAAATAAAGGGACACTTTGTGCTAATTACCGAATATTTACATTAGCAATGCCAAACCCATGCACTGAAAAGTTAGTTCAGATCCCCAAAAATTCATGAAATGAACTTAAAAGCAGTGAAGAAAAAAGAAAACAGCATGGGGTTTTTATTTTAATTTTTATTTGCCTTTTTTGGAACCTTAGGTTATGAAGCTTCTTGTGTTTTCAGACCTTTCACCACAAACATGTAGCCTAGAAACTTTCTTTTCAACACATAATTGCACAACAGGGGCCTTCAGGACATACTATGCAACTTGCAAGAAAATAACTGGATTTGGCACCATAGCTGAGGCAGACACATACGTCATTATTCCAAGTAAGCACAGGACTGGTTGTGTCACTAACATTTGGAGTCCAGCTATATTATTTTACTTGCCTTTTAAACACTGTGGGTGCTGAGCAGAAAGGAAGTGGGATAAGGAGACGAGACAGCTGTGAAATCAGCTTTCTTAGTGATAGCCTGCTGCCAAGCTGGGAGATAGCCCAGTCCCCAGCGTGAGCTATGGGATGTAGACAGGGTCTGAGCACAGGCTGCAGGGTGCCAGGACGTGGTGGAGAGAGTGCGAATATGGACATAAGGGTGCTGAAAAATACCCCATGGAGTATTTGGGCAGGGAATTTGAATGTCAGTTTGGCCTAGAGTTATAAGCAATAGCCGAATGTGCCATCAGTCAATGCACCCATCTGTTCAAATGGCAATGCATAACCATCCAGTTAAAGCAATCGTGCACAATAGCCACCCCAGAATTTCATTTTCACTCCTCAAACTTTTGGATAGGTTTTTGTGGAACATAAGTGACAGTACAGATACAATAGTTATTGATGAGTAAGTGCATTTTTTGAAAATGTGAATTAATTTATTCCCTTCCCCGTGTTATGTTTTCCTGTTTGTGGTTCTGTGGTACTAGCTTTACTCAGCACCTAAAATAAGTTATAAGGAAAAATATTCTCCTGGTACCGTGAGCCTGCCTGGAAGCAGAAATAGAAATTTACTGCAACATTATTGCTGCACGTTCAAGGGCCAGGAGAGAGTAAAGGGACACCTGAACTGCAAGGCACTTGCGGAAGACCTTGCAAATATCAAGTTTAATAATACATGAATTTAAGAGGCTGAACACAGATACAAAAATGGCAACTTTTCTGTCTTCTTTCTCATTCTTTCAGGAAAAAGCAAATGCTCACTCCCAAAATCTAAGGGAAAACAAACATTTTCTACCATGTTATAAATTGTAAACAGACACGTTATTAAAATTTCATGTTGAGCAAGCATTAGATATGGGGAGTGTAATGTCATCCAAGATAGCAGAAGTTTGTGAGGGTCATGGACAAACAATTCAACATTGTTTGTAATATTTTTCTACTATGTACAAGTGCAATTTTTTTTAAAAAGAAACCACATTTAAGCATAAAATTTACAGTCAGTAAAATGTAATTAGTAACTCTATCTTAAACACCAGTACCTTCTGTCAAAAAACAGCATGCTTTTGAGAAGTATTTTATTAAATAATCCCATTGATTTAAAGGTAAAAATAAAATAAATAATAGGTTAAAAAAAAAGGTAAAAAATAAATAATAATTTAAACAGACAAAAATAAAAATTAAAAGGTTCAATTGCTTTTTTTTTTTTTTTTTTTTTTTTTTTTCTTCTCCCTGACCCTAACTGCCCTAGATGTTTATCTCAATTAAGTGAGCATTAGGCTGATTTCTTTTTTTCTCTCCTAAGCTTTGAATGCACTTGGACAAGTGTGCTAGAATTTGTCGGGACTTGCTTGTCCTCGGGCCTGATGTGCATCACTTGGGGGCAAGGTGCAGAGCCTGTGCAGGGCTGATAGGACCTGGGGAATCGGTGTCAACAGGGAGAACTGCTTATTCAAAATGAGCTCTCAGGAATACTTCTGCAGTTAGTTTAAATGTTATTTTGGGAAATAGTCCTTTCACGAAGTTCACCTGAACCATGAGATAGATGTATTTTGGAAGGATAAATTAGACATTTTCAATCTACTTGAACGCTGTTGTTTAAAAATTGAACACAAAGGTTTGTGCACATCCACGGCAGGATGTATAGAAAGGGGACAATGATCAAATTAACTCACTCCAGAAAATGAAATTTTACAAACTGGAATTTTGAAAACCTTCATATGTCAGCAAACTATTATATTATTATATTATTTCCATTATATACAATAATGGAAATAATTTGATGGCTTAATTAGAATAGAATATCCTACTGTATATGCATGCTATTTTATACTACGTATCATCCAGGGCTCTGCTCTAGGAAGTTCAACTTTCTGTGGTTTTGGCACAGTTGGCAGAGTTGCCTGCAAGCACTGAACATTTTTAAAGAGCAGAACTTTAAGTTCATTGGCCTTTTCTGGAGAAGAGCTAGTGACTTCTGGTCATGTACATGGCTAAATTTCAGCTAAGCAGCTTAATTGGAACACATAAGCTATCAAGCATTTGCATTTCTATCATAAGTATTAAATACTTGTATTTATGTGTCAGTGACACTATTTTTTAGGACAGATATTTAAGATGCTTGTAATAACAAATTAGATCTACATTTAAAAGACAATTATGCATGTGAGTGATAGAACCACAGAAACAAAGAAAACAATAAAATCTACCTTTGTCGTATACATTTCTTTCAAGACAGTGCCATCATGGGTAATTATTACATTTATTGTATCACAATACCTGGGAGTCTGAGTCAGGTTTGGAAAGCCTGGACAAACTGAGTTCTGTGACTTGTGAAATGAAATTGGTTGCTGTGTATTGGAAATGTGGTGGCCGAAATACTCCTAGATACTGTCATTCCTTTCTGTTTTACAATTAATCTGCCTGACACCTGGAAAATTCCATTACTGCAGAAATACTTTGATGTGTAACTGACAGATTGAAACTTGTCCCTACTGAGCACGATCAGGCTTAGGCCGTGTATTTTTACAGTGGACTAGTTCAACCACCAAGGCCAAGCTGCTTTTCTGTGGTAGCCTTTGATAAGTTGAAGGAGTTCAGAATGGGCAACTCATGAGCTGAATGCACTGAGGTGATATTTAAAGGTGGCTCTTCTGTATGAGACAGCATGGTGAGAGCTGTTTGAAGTGGTGTTTGCATTACACTTTAACTGTTGAATCTGTTACCTATTAAATAGCCAGTGCAAGCAAACAGGAATGCTGCTTATTCACAAAGCATCTTGAAGAGGCCTGTTCATTTGCTCATTGTTGACTGTAGGCTGAAAAATTCCATAGCATAACTTAGCATAACTTCTTCCAAGTTGATTAGTTTACTGAGCAACAGAACTCTGTAAACTGAATTAACAGTAATGTACAACAAGAAGACAGTATGGTCAGTAGCGGGATTTTGTTTTGTTTTCAATTCCAGTGCCACAACATCCGTCTGCATTTTTTTTTTTTTTTTTTTTTTTTTTTTTTTTTCTAGGAACATCTTAGTTAGGCAGTGTTTTGGAAAACAGTATTGCTTCTCTTCTGCTGAAAGGAAAAAGGTTGCAACACTGCATGGCAGATAATGTGATAACCTGTGATAACAGTCAATGCAAATAAATATTTCTAAGAATTCTACTTGTGCTGTTTTCAATCTCTACCATTTAGTGAAAGTAAGAAACTTTCTGGAAGGTAGTGCCTTAGGGTCAAAGAAGAAAGAAATGTTCTTAAAAGACTTTACTAGGAATTGCCCTGCAATTGTGTCCTGCTGGAACCCCTGGGTCTCCGTATGCTCCTGACCCTGGCTGCTCAGAGAAAGGCTTGCTGAACTGGCTGCACTGAAGAGCACAAACTGGCCTCTACTTCAGTCCTGTGACTCAGAAGAGAAATGTGTCCTTCACAAGCTGTAAGTGCCCCAGATGTTATTTCAGATATGGGAAAGCTTCCTCTTCCTCGCTTGCTACCTGTTTTTATCGTATACCATAACTACTAATATTAAGTGAAATACCATTGATATAGAGGTATAGCACAAGGCATGTGGTAGAACTTAAACACACGGATGTTTCTGAGTAGCCAAGTAACTAAGTAATGTAAAATCCTGTACATCAGAAACGAGGACATTTATTAGCAAGCTTTTCTCATTGCCTGCCCACCACAGATTGTGTTCAATTTACAGAATCACAGAATCACAGAATAGTCTAGGTTGGAAGAGACCTACAAGATCACCGAGTCCAACCTCTGACCTAACACTAACAAATCATCCAATAAACCATATCCCTAAGCTCTACATCTAAACGTCTTTTAAAGATCTCCAGGGATGGTGACTCAACCACTTCCCTGGGCAGCCTATTCCAGTGACTAACAACCCTTTCAGTAAATAAGTTCTTCCTAATATCCAACCTAAACCTCCCCGGTGCAACTTTAGCCCATTCCCCCTCGTCCTGTCACCAGGCACGTGGGAGAATAAACCAACCCCCACCTCGCTACAGCCTCCTTTGAGGTACCTGTAGAGAGCGATAAGGTCACCCCTGAGCCTCCTCTTCTCCAGGCTAAATAGTCCCAGCTCCCTCAGCCGCTCCTCATAAGACTTGTTCTCCAGACCCCTCACCAGCTTCGTAGCCCTTCTCTGGACTCGCTCAAGCACCTCCATGTCCTTCTTGTAGTGAGGAGCCCAAAACTGAACACAGTATTCGAGGTGCGGCCTCACCAGAGCCAACTACAGGGGGACAATCACTTCCCTGGACCTGCTGGCCACACTGGTTCTTATGCAAGCCAGGATGCTGTGGCCTTCTTGGCCCCCTGAGCACACTGCTGGCTCATATTCAGCTGACTATCAACCAATACTCCCA
This sequence comes from Nettapus auritus, assembly GCA_011076525.1. Lineage (NCBI taxonomy): Eukaryota > Metazoa > Chordata > Aves > Anseriformes > Anatidae > Nettapus > Nettapus auritus. Next base: position 637,937 of record CM021777.1, on the reverse strand, counting down.
GGTCCTTCTCTGACAGGCAGCTTTCTAACCACACATCTCCCAGCCTGTAGCTCTGTTTGGGGTTGTTGTGCCCCAGGTGCAGAACCCGGCACTTGGCCTTGTTGAACTTCATGCAGTTGACCTCAGCCCATCGGTCCAGCCTATCCAGATCTTCCTGCAGAGCCTTCCTACCCTCAAGCAGGTCGACACACGCACCTAACTTGGTGTCGTCTGCAAACTTACTGAGGGTGCACTCGATCCCCTCATCCAGATCATCGATGAAGATGTTAAAGAGGACTGGTCCCAGTACCGAGCCCTGGGGGACTCCACTAGTGACCGGCCTCCAACTGGATTTGACTCCATTCACCACAACTCTCTGGGCCCAGCCATCCAGCCAGCTCTTAACCCAACGAAGCGTGCGCCAGTCCAAGCCATGGGTAGCCAGTTTCCTGAGGAGAATGTTGTGAGGAACGGTGTCAAATGCCTTAATGAAGTCAAGGTAGACCACGTCCACAGCCTTTCCCTCATCCACTAAGCGTGTCACCTTGTCATAGAAGGAGATCAGGTTCGTCAAGCAGGACCTGCCCTTCATAAACCCATGCTGACTAGGCCTGATCGCCTGCTTGCCCTGCAACTGCCGCATGATGATGCCCAAGATAATCTGCTCCATGAGCTTCCCTGGCACTGATGTTAAACTAACAGGCCTGTAGTTCCCCGGGTCTACCCTCCGGCCCTTCTTGTAGATGGGCGTCACGTTTGCTATCCGCCAGTCAAGTGGGACCTCCCCCAATAGCCAGGACTGCTGATAAATGATGGAAAGTGGCTTGGCCAGCTCTTCTGCCAGTTCTCTCAGTACCCTCGGGTGGATCCCATCCGGCCTCATCGACTTGCATACATCCAAATGCTGTAGCAGGTCGCCAACCATCTCCTTGTGGATTGTGGGAGCCACATTCTGCTCCCCATCCCCTTCCACCAGCTCAGGGTACGTTTCACAATCTTTCAGAAAATCTGATAAGGATGATGACAATTTTTAAACCTTTGCAGTGTTTCCTTTACAACTTCAAATACTGGCAAGTGCATGGACCCTTCAGTCTGGACATGGTAGTACCATGGGAACTACAGGTTATCAGGGTCAGCCGCCATTAAAAAGAGATGAAGTCAAGGTTCATCTTCAAAAGATGTCTGATAATGAATCATATTTTCATGGGCTTACAAAGGTTGTCTAGTAAATCCATAAGTGTTACTTGCTATATTTGTTTCCTGTAAGGCAGATGAAATACTTGATAATGCATGAATTCTGCTTTGCTGCTCATTAGGTTTTGATGCCATCCTCACTTACACTTCCTGATTTTTGACTTATTCAAACACATCAGCTCTGCCTGCTAAGTCTGCTTGTGCCACTTTGTCCTGGCAAGCAAACCAGCAGTTCAAAGCCATTTCTTTGTAGCCAGCATTTCTTCTCATGTGGTGGTCCTTTTTGCTGTCTGATCCTGAGCAAACGCAGGGTAGGATTTTGTCCAGAGGACAGTCCACTTAGATTCTTGGAGCAAACTTGACTTCCTTAACCTTAAGTTGTCTAAAGAGAAAAGGAGGATCCAATTCCCTGTGCAGTTCTTCAGCATCCTGTCCTTGTTCTTCCTCTGTGCTTGCCTTCAGGCCCTTTCATTGGAAAGGCATATAAAGTACTCTCCTGCAAAGTGGTGTAAAAGCTGCATATGCACAACTAAGGTAAAGGAAAGAAAGTAAAAATTATATCTAATTTTGCTTAGGGATCATTCCTGGGGAAAAGAAATGAGAAAATAGCAGACATTGCATTCACAGCTGATATGAGTTTTTAATGGATTTTCTCCTGGGAGATTTTCAATTACATTTCAATTGATACACGCTTCTAGCATCTGCAGCATCCCATGGCAAGGAATTCCAGCTCACAACAGGGACAGTTATAAGGACAGTTATTTTAAATCTGTTCTCTGCTAGTTTTTGCTAGATGGTTCCTCATAACTATTTTGGAAGATTCAATGCCTGGGCATTCCTGCTTTGCTCCCCCCATGCCACTTGTGGTGACCAGCTCTTTGTAGCACATTCCTTGAGCTTTTCCAGAGTGGGGGCTCCTTGTCTATGTAAATATTCCTTCTGCAGAAGCAGATCCATAACTTTCAGCAGCAGCTGTCTTGCCAAAGGGGCAAGAGGGGGATTGCTTAAGAAGACAGTCCACAACAAAATCCCAGCCAAGGGAAGGGTTTTGAGATTCTGTGCAAAAATCTTTACACCTGATTCTTCAATACATACACTCATCAAACTTCCAGTTTAATGTTGCATCAGTTCAGGGGCATTGTTCTTATTTTATTTTCCCAGTTGAGAAATAACTATCAAAAGTGACATAGTCTATCAAAAAAAAAAAAAAAAAAAAAAAAAAAAAAAA
>CM021777.1:519359-635436 GCA_011076525.1 Nettapus auritus | reverse complement strand
AAAAAAAAAAAAAAAAAAAAAAAAAAAAAAAAAAAAAAAAGTCTGCTAAAGCACACAGTCCTCAAAATGGCTTAAAAAATCAATTTTGGTGGAAAATTTGCAGAAGACAAAAATCAATCCAAATGTAATGACTTCATAAAGTTAAATACCCTGAGGATTTCATATGTGAGTACCAACTGAGCCTTAGCTACAGCTATGCTCTGGTACTGTTAACAGAAATTGTTGAGGAGAAAATACTGCCACAACTTCTTAATATTTTTATTAAACTAGAACCTAATTAAAAAATATATACAGCTTCTTTGAAAAATTAGATTGTAAATTTGTGTTTTGTAAGGCTGGAAATTTCTCTCCATTAAAATTAGTGCCACTAGGCATTTCGGCTACTGAGATGGCTTTAGAAATTTCAGATATCTTTTTCTAATAATAAATTTTTAGCAATATTTAGCTGAAAAATGCTTATAGTCTTATAACTAACTACAGTAATACAAATAAACTATATTAAAATGATGCAAAAGAAAATCAGAGAAATAAAATAACACCACTGGTAAGTATTAAACATCTTGATTTCACAGCACATTGATAGCTCTTCCAATTCCTGATGTTTTTATAATGCTAAGTTCTTTTTTCACTCTAAGTCCAGTGTACTGGGTATTTAAATTTTATAGTGTCAATAAAATATTTTAAAATTTACTTTATTTTCATTGTGCCATGGCACAATCTCAGCACATTGTCTGATGCTCAAACACTGATGGATAAGTGGGTTCTTTGCTCCTAAAGCAAGATCATTTACAATTAAAATAAATTGAAGAACTAAGGCAAAAAAGAGTTAAATATTTTGGGATCATGTGGGTTTGTCCTTTTTTTTTTTTTTTCACAGTGATGTTTTCAAACAAATCAGTGCTGGAGCAGTGAGGCCAGGAACTTGTGAGGCTCCATCCTGCAGAACAGCTGGGGCCATATGCTGCCCTCTGCGCTGGGTAAGCCTCTCTTTGCTGACCCAGTGGCTCACTGACAGCTTGTGAACATGCAGTACCAAATACTACTTTTAGCTCGTTAATCAGTTTCTTTCAACACCTCTTCAGTCAGTTTTGTATCTCTAGAAAACGTAGGCTGCCTGGCAAGCCAATTTGTCCAATGCTTTACCAACGTGTTTCAAGCATAATTTGGTGATTTATGGAACAGCCCTCTAAAGTTGAGTGACCAAAATATAAAACAGGAAGCATTGCAGTGATGCAAGCAGTTGACATGGAAACTTTCTCAGGCCAGCAACTATTATTTTCCACCATATCTTTCAAAAATCATAAATATCTGGTGTCGTGAACAGTAAATACTCGAGTGCTGCTCTTATGAAAGCATCCAGCATTTTTCTTTGTCATGGCGAGCTTTCTGAATGTTTGGAGCTCAGTTCTCCAGTGGTGGCTGGGAAGGGGTTGTTGAAGTCAGCTTGGTCTTTATGAAGCCCTAAAACTGCTTTGTTGAATTTGTTGAACTGCTTTTCCTGTAGTTACAGCAATTCATAAAACTTGCAAATTGGAGCCTATGGTATGTTTTATAAGGAATATCAGAAGTACCAATTTTTATTGGATTTATGACAAGCTAAACAGTGTACATGGGCTTTGAATTAAAAAATGACAACAGAAAACTGGTATCATGAAGACTCTGACTGTATATATGCCTCAGCTGTCACTATGCAGCTAAATGTTATGGAGAGTCATAAATATGGTCTATAATCTGATATTTAGGAACTGCTTGTGCTAAACATGTGTCTGTGTTCAGATGGAGACCCTCTTATTTACTGGCTATTTCCAAAGGCCCTGATAAATATGGTTTTCCCAATTCCGTGCTCAAAGCACAGCCAGTGAACTTTCCCGCATAATCAAAGTGGTAATGTCCAGCATGTCTTTTACATGTTTCTAACCCACTTCAGAGTGCAGTTTCCTAGTGTTGGCTGTAGTACAGAAGATCCCATGACCGTGAATGGGATGCGTGATGCACTGAGCTACACCTTCCGTTCACTGACAGTGTGAAGGGGCAGTAGGATGGATTCATGGTTCCTCTGTTTTTGAAGCTTTCTCCTTTCCTCCATCCTGCCTGGAGTCACAAACCTGTTTCTCTTAGATCCAGTGGGGTCACTAGGCAAGGGTAAGTTTGTTTTGTGAAATAGTAGCCTCACCTGAACTCAGGGCCTTGATCTAATAGAAATGCTCTGTATTTGACTATTGGGTGCTGGCACAAATTAAATCCCTGTCTAATTCTACCCATTTTCACTTCTCTAATTTCCCAACCACCCGTATACAACAATATTGACCAAAACACCCTCTTTGAATGTGCTGGCCAGCTTAGTGTGATTGCCAACATGCAGAGTCCACTGTGCCTAAATTACAAACCAGCAATTTTCTTATCGGGAGCACAGAACAGGAAAATGATCAACAGGAGAGAAAAAGTAAAGAATAAATCAGCTTTCATAAAGCCTGTGCTTCCTGGCAAAGACAGACTGCGAGAATATTCCAGAGTACTGACCTAAAACAATCGATGAGAGCGAGGGCACATTTTGAAGGCACAAGCAGAATTACGCATACGCTGTCACCTTAATCTGGTTGTACCCTGAACTGTTGGCAAAGTTGCAGGGAAGGATACTTAAGTTTGACCACTTTCCATGAAAATGCCTTGTAAATTGAGCACTATTGAAATATTTATTGTGGTTTTTATCGATTTGCACACATCCCAAAGAAGCCTCTGTCACCTCATTATGGCCATTTCTAATAGCGAATATTTCAGAGAGCAGCTCCATTTCTTCCCTCCTCCAGTCCCCCAGGAGCTCTGGTTTTGTGGATCACTGGTTGGCTTTTTTTTTTTTTTTTTTTTTTTTTTTTTTGTGTGTGTGTGTGTCACACTGAAAGTGTGCCAGGCATTGGGTAAGAGAAATGGGTGTTTGTCACTGCCGAAGGATACATATCCCAGGCATCCTTCTGATGTATTTTTATAGATAACTGCATATGTTGCTCATTCAAAAGTTGTTTTCAGGATAAACCTGGAAACCAGGGAATGTTAATTCTTCATAATTTAAACTGAAGCTCACTGAATCACAGTTAGGACAGCCTTTTGAGGGATGCTGCTATTTTTTTAAGCTGGTAAAAACAAAATAAACTATCCAATAAACAACTGCATGCTAGGAATGTCAAGATAGCTGATGATGTTTGTATCTTCATTACCCCTGGGATGACATCATTCAATTAAATACAAAGCTGAGCTCATGAAAGGGAGCATAAGGAGTTTTCCATATCATCCTTTATTGTGTGCTCACATCTGGGTCAGCACTAAATTAAAAACAAGATCATCATGTCATGGCTCTTGACAAAGGAAACATATTGTGCACATACTATTCTGGTTATCTAATGGAAAAGGGTTGGAGTTGATGGGTTGCTTTATTCCCCACAGCCCATACAGCTGTCTCAGGCCTTCAGTACCATCAGATACTACACCCAGAGGTTTGACTTATTAATATACTCGATATGAATAATGATAGCATCATACTAAAAACAAATTAATACAAGTTTGAAAAGCAGTTAACCCTCATGCTTCATGGTATAAATTGTCTTGGGAAGAAGGTGGTTGTTCATTTTCAGATTTCTTGCACCTTTCTCTATAATAACATGAGAGTTTTATCAGCTCACATATTATTAAAAAGTATTTTCATAACTAAGCATTCTTCCTTGCCGCTTCTTGGATTGCGGTCAGATAGTAAGTGTTATCTTGAAAGAAAAAGCTAACTGGAGGCTTACAGTCCATGATTCATCCTCTACAGTGTGACAGAAAACTGATACAACTGGGCCAACGATTCCAGAATGACTTGTGTAACCTTTGGCTCAAAGAAAATGTTTTTCTCTTCCTCACTTGCATAATAAATAAAAGATCAAGTAGTGAAGAAATGCAAATAATGTTATCGATAAGAGTAATGAGACCCTGAAACAGGTTCTGGGAGATCTGGTGTTTTCCTCGTTTTAAAGGGCTATTAATTACAGAGTGATGTCTGTCTATGGCACAGTCTTAAATTCAGCTGCAGTCTGTTGAGCTCTGTTCAGAAATTACTGGATGAGATATAATGACCTTGACTGGGCTGGGGTTTGAGTGTATGATCTGAACAGTCTTTCCTATTTTTAACATTTCTGAAGCAATATGTACCCAAAGGAGGTTTACATATTAACAGTTACCACTGGAGATGTTTCTCAACCAGGGAGAGGTAACACTTAAATGGAGGAATAAAGGTAATTGGCAGTGGAAGAGGGAGGCATCATAATGTTTTTAATTCTAAAGCAGAAAAATCTCACCCTCCTACAACCTCCCACCATCTCTCTCAAGGTTAAGTATTTTCTGTAGCCCTCTAAAATGAAATGTGGCAGCTTCATCACTTTTATCAGTTGCATATAACCTTATTATTTCTTTTCTAGTAAATATTTGGACACAGGGTCATTAGAAAACTTGACTTTGAAAAAGTTCAGTTAACAGAAGAGATACACAAATATTGCCCTAGAGGACAGCCCCCAAGAAAATAACAGGGACAGGAGCCAGAGTCTTTACATTCTTCCTGGCATATTTGTTCACAGTCTTAATTTAATTAAACCTAATGGGATTCAGGAATGATTCCAGTGCTTTTGTTTCAGTTATCTCGATCAGATAATCCTTCCACATACCTATAACCCCATTTGAAAGTGATTTTCTAATTAATTTTCTAAAAGAAATGTCCTTAATTTCCACACCATTTACTCCACATCCTTGTTGTCTAACCAAGTAAAAAATATAACTTGAGTTTAAATAATCTTGCCTCTCATCCTAAGTATTTCTTTTCCTCATCTTCTGAGGGAGGTTTTTTACGTCTTGTCTTCATAAATCTTCCCATTTGCTCTTCAGATTAACCTCGCTGGTTTTCAGCACAGGGGAGCATAAAATAACAACTCATGTGTTGTACCTGGAGCTGGAAGCACCTGCCAGCGTAGAGATATTGCAGGGATCTGTCCCTTTGTTTAAAATTAGCATTCAAGGACTAAGCAGACTGCATAATATGAAGTGATTTGTATGCACAAACAGAATAAGCTTTACTTAGATTTTCTTCTGTTAAGCAGTTTGCTAATTTGCATGTTAATATTACATTAATTAACAGAAGGTTACTGCCCACCAAACCTGTCATTAAGAGTTAAGTTTGCTCATCTGGTAGACGTCTCCTTTTCCCAGGTCTCCTAGCACAGATACATCTGGAACATGCAGCAATCTTTGGAAAGGCTGTATAAAGCTAGAGATGTTCACTGCCAAGGTACGGCACAGCTATCAGTTCCGCTTCTTACAGATGCTGCCAAGGTGTCCCAGCACTTGAGCTTCTCCCTGTCTATACTTCCACTATGGCACTGCTCCACTCTTCAAAAAGCATTGTATTTTCTGTTATTGAGCTGTGCACACACATGCAGCTCCATATAACTGGCATTTAAATTAGAGCTGTTTGCCTTGGGAGGAAGGGGAATCTCCTCCGAGACATTCACGCCTTGAAGAGGCATAGCTCTGGGCAACACATCCTGACTGTGAAGCCAGATCTAACGGTGAGGCTGGTCCTGCTTCAGGCTGGGGCAGGGTGGTGGGCATAGCGAGGCTGAACCAGAGATACACAGAGCAGCAATTCTCTAGCCGTGACACTCCTGTATTTGTTCTGGGCAGATGGATCTTACTGTTACAAAATGAACCACCATTTGAAAAAAATGTATTTTCTTCTGGGTAGTCTTCTCTTTGAAAAGCCTTATTTGTGTTCTGCAAGAAAGGACTTTCCCAGCTTTTAGGGAGCCTGGATTCACTGCAAGCAATTCCATGTACTGCTTTTTAGAAAGTATATTGTTGGCAGGAGTTTCACAATAGCTTGAATTTACCAAATATCTGATGAACTCTGTATCTGAATGCCAAAGAGTTTTTTCCACTCTTTCCAACTTTGCACTTTGTGTTATTAGTAGACATAACATGTTTACAGATGCTGTCTTCTAGGAAATGTGCAACAACAAACAGCCCCCCGCTCTCCCCTGCCATTGTCCTCAGATGCCTTAATTCATATTAGAAATATTTCCTTTTCCCTGAAGCACATACGTTTTCCATCCACCATAACAGCCAATAAACGGATTTCCACCTCCCACTCTCAGTGGTTTTGAGTATTCGCATTAAACGGTTATAAAATGTTTTGGATAAAAGCAAAATATGTTCTGCTTTTCTTTAGATGCTTCAAATGTTTCTGCAGAAATTATGGATTAATCTGCATGCAGAGAAAGGCCAAAAATAATTTTTATGTTGGAATTAGTTGTGTGTGTGCATGTCCATTTAATATAGAGTATTATATTAAACAAACAGAGGCGCTTTACCTTAAAGTTGATGAAGGCAATATACGATGATTAAGGAAGCATTTTTTTTAATTTTTCATTACATTTGATGAGTCATTTTATTGCCAAATTTACTTCCACAACTTCTTAGATACTGCATTTTTCTTAATTTATGTTCTTAAAACTATGGTGCTTTAAATAATTTAATTTCTTCATTTAACATATGTATTTTTTAAATAATGATTTGATCACTTATGATGCCTTTTTAATATAAATACAAATACATCATCTAAATATGCAACTATTTTCTAGCTATTTTCAGGAACATTTGCTGGTTAAGTAGTTAAAAATTGTTTTAAAGGACTCAGAAATGAAATAATTTTATGAATACAACAGGGACATAGCTCATAAAACTGAGGAGTAATTAAGAGTGTGGCACTGTACTTTGCTGATGTTACTGTCTCTGAGGCAACAAGAGTTGCTATGAAAAATACTTTGGCCAGAGTCCCATCCACAATGGGATGACCATTAAAAACATATACTTTTTTTTTTTTTTTTTTTTTTTTTTCTGCTGAAGTCTGAGGAATATTCTGAAAATATTCTGAACTGAAATTCACATCTCTTAACTTTCCTATTCTGTAGTTTCATGACGGGCAGTTCTGCTCTACACCTCATGGGGTAAAAACGTCACCACTCCAAGTGTTAGCAGAAAACTTACTTTCATCTTCTAAGCTGTGAGTTGACATAAAGTGTAAACAAACCGTGTTCCTTGTAGAGTAGTGTGGAAACACTCGTCTTCCTGGTCAAGGTGCTCAGCTCTTCTTGTGCACTGTCCGTTGGAGTGTGACTTGTGCAGCCTCCAAAGGGAACTCTGACTGCTGCACACACGGGAAAGCCCCTCTGCTTCTCGGGAACCTGCTACCTCTGCTTTCTGGAGATGCCTGGTCAGTGGCTTAGTCGTGCCTTTTGGCTTCTCTTCTGGCATCTATCACAAGTTCCTGGGTGGTCCAGCTCAGTGAATGCATCTGTCTGTAAAATAACCATTCGGGTAGAAACAAACTATAATGGTTGAGGAAAGTGTGCTTTTGCATGCAGATGGTTTAAAAAGTCAACATCTTTAGTATTGCAGTCCTACTGCTTTAGTATAGCAGTCCTACTGCTTTCCTATATGTATACATATATACATATATATATTTTTTTCCTGCTGGAAGAGGGTATTGCACCAATAAAAGCCATGACAAAAGGCTTGTACTATACTCATCCCTTGTACTTTTGATGAGTTTTATGAAGATCCAGGGTCTTCAGCTGTGTTCAGAAGCAGAGCTTTACTGGGGAGAAGCTAAGGAAACAACCAGCATTTTATTCGCACTTTCCAGAACAGCACAAGCTCCCTCCTCATAGTGCAGGGAACTGCAGGGATACTTCATATTCAGTTCAGTGCTGCCTCCATCCCACGGCTGCTCACAATAAAAGCACTGGCTGAAGCCTACTTTCTGAAGCTATGTGAGGCAAAGTTGAGGCTGAAATGCAGGACCCCCCTTTCACCAGCCTGATTTGTGTTGTCTGTCACCCTTTTGTTTTAAGATTTGGGTTTATGAAATTCAAAGGGAAGAATCAGAAATGCTGCTAGTAAATTTAAGCAATGGAACATCTTGTGTTTATTTTTAGTTGGAAAAAGTGGATTTTCTTTTCCGTATGCTGCAGTACTGCTGTCAGAGCCCTGCTGGTAATGTGCATGTTTTTGCAAACTTTGTGAACAAGTAAATGTTGTCTATGCATAGATAGACCTTTGGCCTAGCTCCTGACCCTTCGTGGTTATTTTTGGCAAGAAAGTTCCATAGAATAATAAGCAGTGGGACCGAAATGTAGTTTAAGTGCAGATGGGATAGTGGAGAGCCATGCTTTGGTTGATAAAGCTCTCTCAGAAGGCTTTTCCCAAGGGAGGCCCTTCTCTTCTAGAGGCTGCACTTCACTGTCTGTCACCTCCTGGAAGCTGAACCCAAGAGGCAGCTCTGCCTGCTGCACCTTTGAACCTCTGCCTGTCAAAGCCAGCAGGCTCACAGCATTTCTTTTAGCTTCCTCCATGAGTGACACCTGCCAGCTACTGAAGGCAATGACATGCTGCTTTTCAGCATCCCACAACTCTGCTCGGTGCCTCTAAGACAAAACATACATTTGCTCAGAATCACAGATGCCTCCTATCTTTATTAAACAGCTATTTCAGCCCACGATGAAGTCTGCAGTCCCAGAAGACCTGGAAAGAAGTTTTGTGAAATGTTAGATAGGAATAGCCCAGTACAGAGAAATATCTAATGCACATAGCTGATCTTTGGCCTGCTTACCTTCCTCTCTCTGGGAGAATAATATCTGAACGTAAACACTGTGTGTTGGTGCTCCCTGCCCATGGCAAGGGGTGGAATTAGATGTTTTTTGACATCCCTTCCAACCCAAAACACTCTATGATTCCGTGACTCCTTGCCAGCTGCAAATGCCCTACTTAAGATGAATTCATCATGAGCTTTCTGTACTATGGAAACGTTGGACATAGATGTTATGATAGAACTTGAGATATCTGTCATGTACACATCAGCTCTGAGCCCTTTGCCCAGGTTATCCATACTGGGAAAGTAGCACCTTTATGGGATGATTCGTAAAGAAGTCTAAAATATTGAATGAATTGTCATTTAGGAAAGCCTAAAAACCAAAAGCACCCTCCCCCCCCCATCCACCCCCTTCCACCTCCTCCCCCGAGCGGCGCAGGGGAACGGGGGAATGGGGGTTATGGTCAGTCTACAGCACTTCTTCTCCACCTCTCCTTCTCGGTCACTCTCGTCCCCTGTGCTGTGGGGTCCCTCCCACGGGAAGCAGTCCTTGGTGAATTGATCCGGCGTGGGCTTCCCTCAGGCAGCAGCTCTTCAGATATGGGTCTGTACCACGGGGTCCATCCCTCAGGAGCTAACTGCTCCAACCTGGGTCCCCCACGGGCAGCAGCTCCTGCCGGGTCACCTGCTCCTGCGTGGTCTCCTCTCCACGGGCTGCAGGTCCGGCCCGGAATCTGCTACGGCAGGGGTTTTCCACAGGCCGCAGTCTCCTTCGGGGCACAGGCTCCACCGTGGTCTCCTCCACAGGCTGCAGTGTGGAACCCTGCTCCACCGTGGTACTCCATGGGCTGCAGGGGGACAGCCTGCTTCACCATGGGCCTCACCACGGTGAAGTCCAGTCCTCACCGGACTTCTGCTCCGGTGCCTGGAGCACCTCTCCCTCTTTTTCACTGACCTTGGCTCCTGCAAGACTGTTCCTCGCTTCTCTCACTCTCCCAGCTGCTCTGTGGCGCAGCATTTTTTTCCCTGTCTTAAATCTGCTCTCACAGAGGCGCAAAACAACATCACTTATTGGCTCAGCTCTGGTCAGCAGTGGGGCCCTTACCAAACATGGGGCAGCTTCTAGATCCTTCTCACAGAAGCCACCCCTGTTGCCCCCTTCTACCAAAACCTTGCCACATAAACCCACTACAGTATATTTAAACCATCTTTTCATGTCAGAAAAAGCATTATCACATGTGGAAATGAAATGTTCATTAGCTCAGTGACTGAGAAAAAAATCCCAGTTGAGATTTTAGTGATTTTTTTTCCAGCATCATCAACTGTATTTAATCTCTACTGCATCTCATCTTTACAGGTTAAGTGACAGGCTAGGCTTGAGAAACAGATGCCAAACTAGTGATTAGTTGTACTGTATTTTTCTTTTTCCCTAAAATCCCGCAAAATACAGGACTTTTATCAATTTTCAAAAAAGAAACTCTTCTATTACTGCTTCTATTTAATATGATGTGTTCAAAATTTAGCTGCCTACCCACAATCCTGTAAACATCTTTGAAAACTGTTAGTGAAGGTGCTTTTTAATATGATGGCAGTGTATTTTGGTTCTCCTATTTCTTTAATTATAACTTTTTTTAGCCCAGCTTTTCATGGTAACATGACAACACCTCTGACAATATAAAGCCTGATCTACAGTTTATTTTTTTATTTTTATTTTTTTTCCAGTTCCTTACCACGTTATTAGTATGCAAAGCTGACTATTTTCACTCTTTCAATACAAGAGACATTTTGTAGATTAGCTAACAAGGCCTGTAGAGAATTGTAGAGAAATAGCCTTGCAGTTGCTGAGAATGTGATTAAAGGGAATTAATTCTGGATAAAATGCAGGTTTAAATCCCCAAACCTTAAGTTCTCTCCATCTTACCTGGTGCAGCAGTGTGCAAGTATCACTCATTAATGACATAGCTTCGGGTTTCTGCATTATTTCCATCATTTTTATCTTGGCACTTTATTTTAATTATTATTTTATTTTAATTTTATTAGAAAAGGCTGATGTCCAGATCATGTTAAAGGAATGAAGGTGATAAATATTCCTCCTTGTTTATTGACATTGATGTATCTGTTTCTGATAGATTTATAGGAGAGGAAGGGAAAGTGGAATAAAGCTATCCACATAATTTTTTTATGATTCTACAAAAGCAAGTACATAATGAAGCTTGTGAAATAATGTTATGTTCCCAGCCTATAACTACCCAAAGCCACAGGTTTCTGCCCATGCAAGACGTTTTTGCCACTTTGAAAGTTATATAACTTCAGGTCAGGTCATGCTATTCATTAACCAGTATCCAAATCTGCAAGCAGTTCTGTGGGTTTTAAAAGAGTAATGTCTGTTGTGGGGTACTACTGAAGTGATAAAGAAAGGTTTCATACAGCCAACTACTTGCAATGATTTCACTGGAAAAAAAAAAAAGAAAAAAAAAAGAAAGAAAAAAAGTGGTGAACTTCTCTGGGTAATTTCCACTCGTCGGCCATACTCTATGACAAACATTACCCAGTAAAGGTGATTTTAATGACAGATTTTGAAATTAAAATGTTGAACCTGAACTTCATTCTCTGTTGTAAGGAAATCACTGCCCCCATTACAGGTTTCTCTGCATATGCCAATGTGAAGGACAGAAATTTTGGGACTCAAGTGGCACGGAATCATGTGCTCTTCACTTTGGCACTGAATGGCAGAGCTTTCCTTGGAGAACATTTTTTGTGCCTGTCCCATCCCATGTGTCCTACACCCCTGATCACCAATAGCTCACCCCTAGCACACCACAGACACTACAGTGCTTTTCTCCGCCAGCCTCAGCTTCAATATATACTTCCCGTCAGCAAGCCTGCAGGGATGCTCCCTGCAAACTATGGGCTGGCAATTACTGCCCCTAGTGCTCTGAATTGCCCAGCCTGCAGGCAGCGGACCTCCAGCCAGAAACATTCATATGTCTCAAGGTTAACACCTATGAGAGGGATGTGTTTTTAATCCTATGCATTGCAGTTGTTATTTATTCTGTATAACTAGGGATTTAGAGAGAATAGTCCTTTCTGTTAGCCTAATGATACATCATACTGGTGTGAGAGCTGGGAAAGGGGAAGAGAATAAGAAATATTCTGGGCCTTTCTTTAATTATATTCCTGCTCTTATCTGCTTTTCATCCATTGATCTCCAAGCAATTCACAAAATAGGCCGATATTACCACTCCATTTCCCTGTCTCCCAGTGGCAAAGCAGTGCTATGAGTAGATCCACTCTCTCTACGTCCCAGGCAGCTACCGTTTGGCAGTATTGTGGAAAGGTCTTCTCAGTCAGCAACTTTTTTCTGTGTTTGGTAGTACCTGCAGATTCTTGTTTGTTTATTTGTTTTAAACTCAGATGTCACTTTAAGTTAGAGTAAATAAGAGCAAGGCAGTAGAGTTCCATATAAAAAATAAATAAATAAAATAAAAGGGCATTGTTTTATCCTTAAAACTGTTTGCTTCTCCCCTACTTCCTCTCTCCTGAACTTAAAATATCCAGCTATAATTAAACATCCTCCTTTTAAATTAGGGAACTGTATCCACATGACTGTAGAGGGCAAGAGGCAAAGCCAGGGTGGGAGAGTGTAGCTTCCTCCAAGCTCTGCAGTGGGAACAACGATATTGTCTTTGCTCCAGTCTCTTCAGTCAGTTTTCCACCTTACTGAGCTATTTGGACACGAGTATATATACTAAACTCATTTTAATGTATTCTGTAAACTTTACTTATACTTACAAACACATATGTACAATTAAAGAAGTCTTCACTGTTTTGGACCTTCTTTTATGCCCCATATTCACTGTCCATCTCCTTCTTGATCTTCCCTAAATCCCCTGCTCTTTTCTCTTGAGGCTGCATATGATGATGGTGTTCAGAAATCTCCTGATGTGCTGGAAGAAGCAGCAGCTGCTTTCAACTCTCCTTGCAAGTACATGTAAAGGAGGGTCTGCGTGTTGGGGACACTGCACTTCCAGGTCTGTGCTGCATAGCTGCCTCGCAGTGTAATAACACTCGGTCTTCAGTGCCTTCTGTCTGTGGCTGTGTTTCTGTGAGACATGAAAAAACAGCCTGTGAGATATTTACAATGTACAAATACAACTGCATCCATGCATTCCTATTCATACAAACAAGCAAATAAATAAGATGGGTGAAAATGAACACAAACTGTGAAAAGGTTCAAAAATGTATAGAAATGTACAGAAAATTTATTTTCACTTGCTTATAAATGAGTATGCTCATGATGCTGGTGCTGCCCAAGGCAAGTGATAGTTGTGTGGTTTTTGTTGTTATTATTATTATTATTATTTTTTTCCCAAAAATGCTTTTTACAGAAAGAGGTTGAGAAACATACTTTTGGGGCAGGCTTTGAAGAATTCCAGCTCCGGTTCTGAGGCAAGCCCAAGAGTACTGTTAATACTTGGTTGTATTGCCTTTCTTTGAGGAAGTGTCCTAATTTCAGAGCACGCAAAACCAATGTTACCATTAATAAAATAAATAAGTACATTTATTCTTGGGGCATTCAGCCAATATAGTATAGCTGTCTTAAAAGAACACAAACAGTACTCTGAAAATTAAAACCTGCTGCTATTTTTTTTTATTAATTCTGGATTTTTTTTTTTTTCATTGTTTTTTTTTTTTTTTTTTTTGTACTTACAAAAAGTACATAATTTAAGGGCAGTAACATCAATTAACGGTTTTACTGGAGTTGCAAAGATATTATGCAATTGGAAAGGCTATAGTCCAATGATAGGCAAATTAACAAGTTCCTTTTCAAATTAATTCTAACTAGTAGGAAGTTGGGTAGAAGATTTATTTTTCAGCATGAAAAAATCTCTAAATGCAAAATGTATACAAATCTCCGTGATGGAGGAGAAAAATAAAGAGATGCATAGATATGCTGGTGCAGAAAATTGAGTAATTGCCATGAAATCAAAAATGTTACCGTTTGTTTACAAAGTGTAGCCCAGACCAGACTTAAGTGCTTTTGTCTTTGGCCATTTAACATCTGCTTCAAAGCCATTTGATGTAACTGGAGGTGGGCTGAAGTGGTAGTTCATAATATATATGCTATAATAGCAAGGTAAATTGAAGCACTGTGTGTTTCTCTCTCTCGAGATAAATCTTCCAAGGGGAACATACATACATACTTCCAACATACAAAGTAGTGAATAGTCTGTGAAAATAAATCTTGACACTATTACCTGTAAAAAGAAAGAGGTTTGGGGTCAGGTTCCTTCAATCAAAGGAATTCTGTGGATTCCAACAGAGGTATGCTAGTGACTTTCCTCTGGACAGGATTCTTCTTGTGTTCAGGTGCTGGATCATGTTCCAGATTCACGTGTTTATTATTTAATTGTGCTGGTGCTTATTTTCTAGGCATCCAGATTTTATAACTTAAAATATTGAGGAATGATGAAGAGAGAATCATTTTGTTATGTATTTCAGTTTGTAAGACACAGAACACTGCAAAACCACAAACACCAAACTGAAGACATAATTCACACATCGTATTTTGTAATCTGAAGGCCCCTGAATACTGCAGGCTGATACGAGAAACCATATCCAAATGATGCTTCCCCTCTGGAGAACATTCCTCCATCCATACTGGAAAACTGAATGGCAGGTGCAGAAGGCCAAGTGCTCTCAGCTGGCATTCATCAGTGACTAGATCCCCACCAGGGCTACATATCCTAGAGATTTTCTTTACACCTTAAACACTACCTGGAAAAAATGCTGAATAAGTGTTCAGGTTCCTGTTGCCCAGCTGTGCTGTGATGGGGCTGACTATAGAAAACTGGATGGTGAGATCGATTTTTCAACTAGGAAATTTTAGGAGATAACTGAATGGATACAGATCTTCTTAAACACCAGCAAGCTTCTAAATTTCTTTGCATAATCTTTCCAGAATTACAAGGAAATAAATTCTGAAAATGATTTTAAAGACATGATATTCTACCATAAAACTATGTAGTTTTGGGTACCTTTGGGCATATGTATTACATCTCTATAAGAAATCATAGTCAATTAATGATAATACTTGAACTGTTTTCCAGTAAGGGTATGTGGTTTTAAAGCATTAATGAAGAGTGATCAAAACCCTCAGTATGCCCCACTTATAGATAAGAAAAGTGGAAGCAAAGATTGCAAAAGGTATATCCTTGGTCACCAGCTGTGATGGAGCCAGGGACAGGCTGGCTCTTCCAGCTGTGTTTTAACCAGGAGATCTTTACCTGGACATTAGGACTGGGAGATAGCAAAGCACCCTCTGAGGCACAGACCTGGTAAAAGTGCCTGGAGTTGCCTTAAGTATTGCTTCGGTCTTCATGGCTTGGAAGACTGAACCACCAGCCATGTGGGGAAAATCGGAACAAAACCAGAGAGGACATTGCAGCTCTGCACTTTCTGCTATATAGGGTTTATTTTGTTTTCTGTCCTCAAGCTTGCATCAGTTGTCTGCTTTTGGTTGAAAACCCATTCATCATTTCATAACTGCAATCAATGGATCTCAATATAAAGCCTCATGAGCTTAAAATGGTCCAAAATTAGTATGTGTCGTGGACAGAGGCCAATCAATCAATCAACAAAAATTAATCTGGCTTGTAAAGAGTGGCCAGCAGATCAATTTCTTGTGTGAGCTAAACCACAATATTGACTGAATTGTGGGAACAGATGATAGACTTAAAAATTCTGTGAATTAAACAATTTAAATTAGTACTGCAAATATTAAATCAATGCCAGGCAGAAGAAGAGGTGATGTATTCTACTGTTTATCCTAAAATTAAATCTGGACAGCTGTTGAACAGTGCTATTTTTCATAGATTTGTAGTTTTCTGGGCCAGCATTCTGTCCTGTTCCAGTCCTTGTATTGTTTTATATTCACTGATTTGGAACTGAATTATAATCAGGCTGATTAGCGATAAATGGCTTCCAGGATTTTTCATGGGTGACAGAGAAGAGAGAGCAGGGATGATTTGAGCTGTGTGAGTCACTCCATGAAAAATGGCCAAAGTTACTACCTCTTTGGGGAAAATGAGCAGGGCAGCACTCAAGGATTTTGCTCATTAACATGAGCTCACAGACCACAGTAAATCATTTTAATCACTCAGGGTGCATGTGTACCTTTGGGTAAACTTACTACATGTGTAGCTTTTAGGGGACACACAGGAGTTTGGTTTCCACTGTGATTGATCTAAATCCTTAAATCTATTCATCTGTTCTATTAAAAAGGTATTATTTTGGCATCCAAGCATGATAAGAGAGATGTCTTCCAGCTTTGGTTGTTTTCCAGTTGGAAAACAGCAGTTTTCAGTATCTGGAAGCAATAATAAGAATAACAATTGAAAAAAATAGTGTTACATGACTCTTTCACAGCTGTAAGGCTCTCACCAAATGCATCTGCTTCCCCACCTAATGTTGTATTTGCATTCATATTTCCTGTGAAATAATTAAGCTGGTGAAAAATGCTGTTTTCTGAAGTAAGAAAAAGGGTTGTACTCTACAAGAGGTTTGATTGGGGCTTGTGGTTAGTGAAGTTGAATGCTTGCCTTGCTCTTAACAGAATTACTGTTTCATGATAGTATTTGTGACTTTACTACTCTCTCCTTTTCCAACAATAACTGTATCTGTTGTATCTGAAGTTACACAACAAAAAGTTTAACTGGAAAACAACATCTGGAGAACTGTGGCAACGCAGTGAGCAGGGGAGGTGGCTCACGCAGCACCCAGGTCCATAGTGAGGGCAGCTCGGATCCTTCAGTTCATAAAGAAATCACTATGATTTCTGTTGCAGATGATATTCATATATCTTGATAAAACAAGAAGCAAGAAAAGCAACCTGATTAAATACTGCAAGAAATATCGGCCAGTGGAGACTCTGTCTCCTCTTTCATGTTTTTCTCTATGGCCCAATGTTCTGGGCTGGGTGGGCTCGTGGGTGCTTGTTTCCTCATAGTTCACTGGGATCTCACAAAAGCATATTGGGAAGATGAGTGAAAAATTCCCTGGACAATACAGTAAACATTTCACCCATACTTTTCTCGTAAATAAATGTTCTTTCTCTCCAGCAGCTTGAAGTTGACTTTCTCCTTGAGAGAGCCAGCTTAATTTAGCAGATAATGCTGCATTTATTTCATCTGCAAGGATGTTTTCTAAATGCATCCTAGAGATACAATATTATTTCATCTCTCCTATCTGTTTTCTTAAGATGGTGCAAAACAGTTCAGCTAAGAGCAGCAATTTAAAAAATGAAAGCTGTTACGTGTCCATATATATGCACATATATGTGTGTGTGTAAATCCATACAAGCTCTGTGCTTCACCGTGGTCTAGTTAGCCATATACACTGCGGTCGTTTTCTGGGAGGACACTGGCTGTACTTGCTGAAGTGATATTGGGTGAAATTCCTTGCTGAATCTTGCTGTTGCAACACTGCTTTTCAATCACATGGAAGCTTTTAAGATCAGTAAAGAATTCCAGACTCCTCAGGGCAATGTATCATGTTTACAGCTGCACCTTTGCAGCCATTGCTGTAATTGAGGTACATTTTCAAGCGTTACTGAAAAACACATCTAATTTTATGTCATTTAAACCTGAAGCATTAATGGAAAGGCTGTATAATATAAATATATTTCCAAGCAAGGACAATTAACTTAGCAGCACCAGCTAGGTGAGGAAAGCTGTGGCCTGAAAGTGGAAGGAGCCGTTATGTTTATTACAATGCCCAATAAATCATTTACAGCAAGAATCAATTATCTGATAATTTCCAGTTTCTGTTTTTCAATTAACGGACTGAATATGCACCTTTAAAAAAAAGAGTAATTTCTCCTGATGCATTAGATTTTTATTTCAGCCTAGAGGGAATATGTATGGATTTTATTACTAGTTATTAGACCAGACACCATTGCTGAGAGCCCAACTGCTTCTAGGATCTTTCACCCTAGCTTACTGGGGGCATGGGGTTACCTGTTCCCTGCAACTGGTAGCATTTTCTCACACATTTAATATAGCATTACAACTTGAAAGTTTTAAAGCACAAAATGGAACGAGCCAAGGGTGCAGACTGGGCTTAAACTCCCTCTGTGGGGTTGTGGTGCAGGTGTAGCAAGATAAGAGCAGATAGTGTGACAACAAGTCGTGTCTTTGTAAGGGAAGCTTTATCACTCAGTTCAATGTGTTCATTCAATACAACAAAAATAATCTGATTCAGCTGACCTTTAGTGGTTGTTCTCATCTCTTCAC
The DNA here is from genome assembly GCA_011076525.1 of Nettapus auritus. Taxonomy (NCBI): domain Eukaryota; kingdom Metazoa; phylum Chordata; class Aves; order Anseriformes; family Anatidae; genus Nettapus; species Nettapus auritus. The sequence goes on along the minus strand of CM021777.1, from coordinate 617,475 downwards.
TATCAGTGAGCTTCTTATACGTGTGGATGCTTACAGAAAGTGAAAACAACACTAATAATATTCAAGTTATAAATTATGAGAGCACAAGCACCCTGATGAGCTTTTATTGAACATGCAGTATGTTTATGTAGAAATTACACAGGGAAAGTAAAAAAGATTCAAGTTCATACAACTTGGGGCCAGCAGTCAGGCAGCACAGGCAATGCTGGGGGCCTTACCTGCCCAAAGTCTTGGTGCAGAGCAGTGAGGAGCTGTTGAGGGGTGGGCTGGGGATGCTGATCTCAGGGGCTCCCCTCCTGGTGCTGCCACAGAAAATGTGTTTTGAGGGGAGCCTCTGAACCAGCTGTCCTGGGCTGGGATCACCAGCAGTACTGAGAAATGTTCTGTGAAGTTCTGAGCCCTGTGCTGGAGTCGCCGGAGGTTTCTCAAAGATGTATGGATATTGTGCTTAGGGACGTGGTTCAGTGGTGAACTTGGCAGTGTTAGGTCGATGGTGGGACTTGATGACCTTAAGGGTCTTTTCCAACCTAATGATTTTGTAATTCTATGGAGAAAATTAGTACAGACCACTTACTAATCTTTATGGCCATTTGCAGACAGAAATTGCTGTGCAGTTATGAAAAAGCTTCATGCCATGCAAGCAAAGCAAGATTTCTTCTGAAGAATATCTAGGTAATATTGCACAGTAAAAGACAAATTCATGCACTGAGTCCATTTGACTCCTGAAGTAGTGCAATGAAAAAGTTGGATGAATTGCTGTGGAACCACCAAGTCAAGAGTTCTCCTGAGCTCCAAGGTCAAGTATATAAAAACTGAGAAACCCAGTGGGGTATATTTCTCCTGTGCTCTCTTTCTCTTAATTTTAATTTGGTGTGGTATAAATGATAAAAACAGAAAAATAAAAAGTGGGAATGATATATTAATTATATATTCCACTTTATGGATCTTTTTATACCTAGAGCACTATGGAAATGAATAGACAAAACCCAAAATGTGAATTTCAAAAAGCATTCTCTAATATCAATGCTAAATCCAGTATTTAATCAACTTGGCTGTGCAACAGTTCATGAGACACTTGATGCCAATAACTGTTAGCTGTGCTTTAATAGTCAAGATTATAACTCATCAAAATCTAAAATTTTGATTCATTTATTGATGAAAAGGTACTATCTATTTTGAAGAATCAGTAAATAAATTATTTTTTTTTACTAGAGGGATGAGTTTAAATTTCCTACCTAAATTAAATTAATAATATTATTAATAATTAATAATTTAAATTTCCTTCCTAATTTAAATTAATAATGACTAATCTTACTTAGTAGAAAAGAGGACAAGTGCTTATTGGAATTTTTGCCCTATTTTTGCTATTTTTCCATGCGTAAGTGTTGAAGATTTAACACCTGGGAAGACATTATATATGAAACCTGAGCAGAGACCATGAATATGGTTAGTTTTATAGTGAGGAAAACCTGCAAATATATAAATCCTCAGAAAATTAAGATTAGTAGAAGAATTTATGTTAACAAACTGCATTTCAGAGCGTTGCCTGGAGCTATCACAGCAAAACATCATTGTTACTCAGTAGCACAGCGTGGGCGGAGAGTGATGAGCTGAGAGGACCTGTTGATTATTGATTAGGCGTTTCACTCATACACATAAAAATTTGCTTTATTCCAGAGCAATGTAATTACACATGATGTGCTATGATGAGCCTTTTTCTTCAGAATTACATTTCCATGGGCCTTTGTTCAGTGCCCTGGTGCAGTGTGTGTGTTGCCAGGACAGCAGTGAGACCGAGATCTTTGTCTCAGAGGTTGTTACCTGCTTCAGTGAGATGAAACCGAACTGTGCTGAAGGCTGTAAACAATATCCATCAGCATGGCCCCTTTCAAGTCCCAGCTTTCCAGCAGTTCCTCCTCTATCTGGTACGCATCTCCTTTGCTACTTCAATAGAAAGAGATGAAACTCAAGGCTTTAGCAGCTTAGCAAAAAGTAAAATGAGCAAACGTGTGAAGTCTGGATACGTATGTGACAGGGAGCCTCCTCTGTTCAAGGAGGGTTAAGATTAGTGTTAATTTGACCCAGCAGAAATACAGGGAGTAGCTGTGCCATTCAGGTTAAATCTTCTGAAGTTGCTGTAGGTCTTCAGATGAAGACTGGCCCTCTTATTCCTCAAGCCATGTGTCTGTTGAAGATCTGAGAAGATGAGCTCAGAGCAGCAGCACTTTGGGGCAGGTTTTGTATTCACAGTGAAAGAAAGCCCTGAAGGTCATTCATGTTTAGAAATGGCCGGAGTAAGATTTTGGTGTTCTGAGTAAATGCATTTGTGATTGTAGCAGAGGGCTGACAGGACAGTAAAAGGTGTGAAAAGGAATAATCCCTGTGGCTTTGTCAGTGCAGTTCAGGCGGATAACAAAATTCATCAGCAGGCTTGAATTTTTCTAAAAAATAAATAGATCTGGCTTTCTATGGAATCTTCTTCATCTACCTTTCTCCAAAATAATGTATTTCTCCATTTTTTCTGGTAAAGAGCAAAGATTTTAAATGGAATGGTAAGAAATAAACTTCATTGTAATTTTCACAAACCAGTCTTCTGTCATTTTCCAACTTTCATTTTCTGCTAAATATTCATCTTTTTTTTTTTTTTTTTTTTTTTTTTTTTTTTTTTCCCTCTGTGTTGGATCAATAAGGAGTTCTCACACAGTGAGATTTTCCTTACAGTGTTCAGATATTAGGATGTTGAACAGAGATCAGATGGTCTTTTAAAATCCTAGGCTTGTATGTTTTCAGTATGCAGTAAGGAAAGCTAATATATTTACTGCTGATGTGCATATGGAAAAGCTAGTGGCAAGTGGGAAGGATGATTATCAGAGTGAGAATTTACCCACAAAAAAAAAGACCAAGCACATGCAGAGGATGCCAGAGAATCTGCAGAAATAGCAGCAAAGGTTAATATGAAGCAACTAACTACAAGATTAACTCATTAGTTTCAAGGGCCATTCTGCCTTTGAAAGCATTTTGATATGTCAATTTCTTGCTCAAATTATTTGGAAGTGTTCATGCCCACATCTGTTTGCTCAGCTACTGAAGAAGTTTTTCTGCTGTCATTACAAGGCTAGTCTGCATAGCAGGGAACGAACTAATTTTTTTGTCCTTCTTGAGCATCTCAAACAGAATTGTTTATGAGAACCTAATCAAGCACATCAATGTGTGTTCAACCTAAGAAGAGTTGAACAAGGGAAATAATTAAAGGGAAAAGAATAAATTAAAAGGTAAAATGTATTAAAAGGCAGCACATTCCAGTGGATTGAATTCAAAGAGGGAGAAGGCTGAAATCCTGGGCAGGTGATAGCCTGATCTGATGGGAGCTGGGAGCCAAAATCCCACTGATATCTTTGGTCCAAAGTTTTCTTCCTTTAATCCGTTCCGAGTTATGCTGTTACTTTGCAGTTGCAGAGAGCCCTCACTGAGATAATTCAGAGGCCTCTACCATGCGTGTTCAGGTTCATGTGGTCTCATGCTCCGAGCATGGCAGCCAGCTTTCTAACCATCACCCCCCATTTGCCATCTGTCCCTGTCCCTGACCCCAGAGATGGCACCAGGTGCACTGAATTCTATACCATGAGCAGTGTGTTGTTGTTAGCAATGGTCCATACCCAGCCGTTATCCATTTTACATACCGATATGCTGAGGCACACACATCGTTCGGTCCCTAATGTCCATCGCATCCTTTTGCTCCATCCTACACATCAGGGTGCTGTAAGTGCTCTGTAGGTGAATCCATAACATGAAGAAGATAATGAACCTCTGTAAAGCATTAAAGGTCCTGGCAACCTGAAAAGCTAGCTGTCCTGGGACTCTGGAAGCCCTTTAGTAAGAAATCTGGCTTTCATCTGTGCCTTAGAGACGTTGATTAGAAGCACTGCAGTCCAATTCCCAAGTGATTTATGAAAGTATCAGATAGTGTCTGTAAAATACTTTGATCTTGATTCATTGACAATAGCAACAGAAATACTAAAAGAAGGAAAAAAGCTTGCTTGGTATTTTTTCTATTTCTAGTATTTGCTGTTTTGATTAATGATTAGTAATACAGACATTTCGGCTATCTGCGAAAAGCTTCCCGACAATAGGCGACTTCAGAAATTAGCCACCAGACTAAGTGCTAGAACTTTGTAATTTATGATGTCTTTATCTCATTTTGGATAAAATGGTAGTAAATATAGTGTAGAAAAAAATCTTGCAAGGGCAAGAGTCTAGATGAATTGACGTAAAGGACAGAAACTCATTGCTAAAAAGTTCTTTGCAGCTCTCATTTCTGTGCATGGGGGAGGGTGACAGATAACACTTCATGAAAACTGCATTTTATTGACTTTTGTGATTGTTTCTATTGTTCAAAGTAATTTTTATATTCGGTGGATATGCTTAGCTATCTAGTGGCAAACCATCTATAAGGAATAGAAAATGTGTAACTACTCTGAGTTGTCTGCTGAATAAAAACCAGGGTAAATTCTTCAAGTCATATTTTTTTATCTTGCAAAACAAATCATAAGAATGAGCCAATGTGTAACACGTTAATTATTCTGTCTTTGGCAGAACTTAGCATTTGTGTGATCTGTTTGGTTCAATAATATTAATCAGTCTCTTTCCCTGTTGATCAGAAGAGGAATGCAATAACTTAGAAAAGTAGCTTGCTTTATTGAGTGTGGGTTTTGTTTTTATTGTTGTTTTGTTTGTTTTCTTGTTTGTTTGATGGAGCCTGATAAGTGAATGTGAAATCCTCCGAATGTTTGGGATATGCCTACAGATGGGTAGCCATATATTGCTAAGGCTTGACAAGTGAACCAAGTCATGTGCTTCTCCTATCCAAATGGCTGTTCTGTGAGAGGTCCCAGACCTCCGAATACCTCTTGGAAGTTGTGTGTGATGCTCATTTTTCTGAGCTAACGGCATTGCAAGTAGACTTTTATGAATCGCTCCGTGGTGCCTTTGGGACAGCCGGACTCTCCTCATATATAATTTTGCTAGGCCAAAATACCAACAGCTGTTTTCAGCAGCACCATGAGAAGGTTGTGAGGCAACCAAGAATAGATGGGGACAGGAAGGTCTGGTGGAGGTAGTTGAGATGAGGGTCAGAGCTTACGGGGATTTGCAGACATGCTCGACTCATGACAGAGCAGAAAAGATGTTTAACAAACTACTCCAGAGTAAGCAGAAAGATCCAGCATAACCTGATTGCAGCCTTCTCCAGCCACAGCATGAGCAATAGTGTCTCCGGTGTGTCTTCACAAGGCAGCTGGCCTGCATGGAGCCAGGAGCTTGTTCCCACCTTTTGCTACCAGGGCCTACACTTCCCACACTGAAGTAGCCTTCTTTTTCATAACCATGTTCCAGGTGTGGTAGAAATGAAGAAAGCTACTGATAAGCGATCACACTCTGAATAGAAATTATAAGCTCAGCTCTCCAAGGTGATGCTGAAACCCCTCTGCAGAGGAATAAGAAAAATACTGGACTTTGCCAGAAATTGCTTTGCAGCTTTAGTGCTGTTGAAGTTGCCATCTGCCAGTGACAATTCTGCCGAAAGAGTCTCCTGTAACATAGTTCTGTGACAGAGGTCAGTACAGAGACAGCACAGGATTTTAATGACCTTCCACTTCAACAAATATTGCTAAACCATGAGGTCCAAATAACTCATAACTGATAAATCATTGCATTCAGAAGAGAATTATTTATTAGGCTTTAACCCATTAACACAGTGCTTATGTAGAAAATAGGTGACTACTAGGAGACAAAACATGTAAAATCTTAATCTCCTGGGAACTGTGTTACTGTATAATATTAGAAAGAATTGCTAAGGCAGTAAGCAAAACAGGCATTTACTGCTTGGCCTAGACTATTTTTTCCACTCTTCCTGCCTTTCATTAACAAAATAACAAGCTGGTTCCTGAGATTATAGAGGTAGGAGTGAGGGGGAACAACTGGCCTTACAAGCCTCTGGTGTTGTCTGCCCATAAGCAAAGCTGCTCATTCTATTCAAGAAGTTTTCTGTCTGCTTTTTCATTGAACCATGTCTGAAATTGGCTCTTCAATCCATACTTAAACATTCCAGTATAAGTTTGCCAGTCTAACCTTACAAAAGTTTTTATTTTTTATTTACAAAATATATAGGTCAAAACTTTCCATGGTAGGAGCCTAAATATAAACTGTTTTAAAAAAAAATAAATAAGTTTGGATTCATTTTCTGGCCCAATAGATGGAGCCAAGTATTTTGACTTTTAGCCAGCTCAGTGTTTTCAAAAGATTTTGCCAGATTCATCCAGATGATTCCGGAATTACCACTCCTACTACCAAAATCTAAAGCAAAACATCTGCCATTTGTGAAATAAACCAGCACTGTTAGGAACTCAGAAAATTAGGCTTTGGGAGTGCTAATCCTTTCAGTTTTTGTAGTGTTAACACTGGCTAGGATTGGGTGAGACAGGAAGCAAGTAATTGCTACTGTCATTTTATAATGCATTAGCAGTAATATAATTTCCTCATTGCAAAAAGAAGGTCTCAGGTTGATTTCAACTGCTGTTAATAGCCAAAGTGATGCTGAGGATTATTCTCTGTTTGGAGCAGGCATTTTCTTTTTAACTCCAAATTCTTAGTCATCAAGGATCTGCCTTCAACAAACTCCATTTGAAGCAGTTCTGTGTAACTTCACATATGGTGGTGTGTTCCTGGCAGTTTTTCTACCTTTTAATTAGCTGTAACAGTGGGTTTAATTCTACATTAGACTGTGTATCCCGACTGAAAGCAAAAGTCAGTTTGTGCAATGGGGCCAAGAGAGGGAAGTGGAGTGCTGTAGTCAGCTGTGCCCCTTCATGCTGTGCTGCAGTGCTTGTGTGTTGCAGAGGGTGAAGCTTGGCTTATATGACAGCATCAGATCTGTGGCAATGCTACTGATGCTTTTGTGTTGAAATGCAGAACATTGGTTCAGATCAGCAGGATTGTGAAAATGTAAACAAGCTGACAATCTCACCTTGGCAGGCTGGTCTTTTGGGCAAGTAGTTTTGCAGTTTCATTCGTATAACACAGCTCTGGCATGTTAATTTTACTGGAGCACACTAATATCTATTAGAAGGGCAGAGGGAAAAGCAAAAGGATTGATGAGTTTTTCAGCCAGTTTTGGCAGTTTTAAAGGAGAATCAGAGAAGGCAATGCAGCATAACCCTAGGGAAATAGTCTACAATTTTTTACTTCAGTAATTAAAATTCTTTTATTTGTATCTGTTAAAAGATAGCTTGAAAGAGCTAAGTGAAATAAAAGATACGATGAACCACACTTGGCATTGTAAGTGTTGCAACCAGAACAAAGTGTAGAGAAGTGCTGCTGCTTCTTTTCTGTTGTAACTGCCCTTAGGCTGTACATAAAAACAGATATATACAGAACCAGGTGCTAGGGCAGTTTTGGTGCATTACAGTTCTTGTGATGATTTTGAAAGACACTGGTAATGACTGTAGAAATTCATATGTAATGTAATGGTCTTACCCAGGGAGTATGTTGTAATAGCAAAGTATTTTAAAGGCATGAATACATTTGTCCTTACAACATTCTGCGAACAGACATCCTCACAACATTCATCTTCAGAAGAGATTAGCACAGAGAGGCTACGTAAGCTCTCTAGTTTACATATTGCATACAATTACATACCTAGGAATAGAATTCTGGGATTTCTGGTTCCCAGTCCTGTGATCAGATAATTAGGACACATGAAGTGAAAAACTAGATGCAAGTTATTAACCAAGTTTCAGTTGAACCTCAATATGTTCTAACGCCTCATACTTTTTGGTCATATATAACAGCATTTTTGACTTGCAGAGAATGGAATTCCATCCCTCCTTCTTTACATCTGTCCCATGATGCCCTTCTGTCAAAGGAGGACTCTTGGATATGTTTTGGTAGTGGTGAGGAGAGGTGACTAAATATCAGAGTATGCTGCAAACTGCTTAGCCATGTGGAGCAGGAGTTCAGGCCAGGCTTTTCTGAGCCAGCCTATTGTGGCTTAACCCACACAGCAGCTAAACACCACACAGCACACCCTCCCCCGTCCCTCTCTGGGGTGGGGGAGAGAAACGAGAAAACTGAAGCCTGAGAGTTGAGATAAAGACAGTTTATTAGGACAGAAAATATAATAATAATAATAATAGTAATGTGTACGAAACAAAGTGATGCCCAGCCTATCCCCAAGCAGCCGGCACCCCCATCCTGGCTAGCCACCCCTATATATTGTTTAGCATGACGTCAGATGGTATGGAATAGCCCTTTGGCCAGTTTGGGTCAGCTGTCCTGGGTCTGTCCCCTCCCAGCTCTTGCTGCACCCCCAGCCTGCCCGCTGGCAGGACAGAGCGAGGAGCTGAAAAGTCCTTGGCTTGGTGTAAGCACTGCTCTGCAACAATTAAAACATCGGCATGTTATCAGCACTCCTCTCATCCTAATCCAAAACATAGAACCCTACCAGCTACTAGGAGGAAAATCTCTATCCTAGCTAAAACCAGGACACAGTCTCTGACTGTGCTTTGTTTCATTGGCAGTTCTGGCTGAGAGGAATCCTGATTTATGTAAATGAACTCCTACCAGCTCACAGTAACAGCACTGAGCCCTCTGTTTCCAAATGTTTGTGTTTCTGTCAGGTGCCATTATAGAACTCAGGTTCACAGGAAGCAGGATGAATAATTTGGTAGAACTGGTAGAAATTTCTTCTCTGTGATCCGTCAACTTGATATAAATTTATGTCGAGTGTCCCGCCAGCTCCAGTTGGTTTTAATGCAGAGATATATAGAGTTTGAGTGTCATTGTTGATACTCATCTCTCACCTTGCTGGTAAAATGGTTTCTAAAATGGTTTCTAGTAAAATTTTTCTATTCCAATTAAAAACAAACAACCAAACAAAAAGACTTGCACTGAGCCATCATTTATTGTTTCTTGTAAAATTTCATCAGATAACATGTTCTGGTGAAAGATCAAACAAAGGATCTTGACAAAGTAGGGTGTCAAGTATATCCTTTCCAACCACATGCTAAGGTCATAAGTTGTATTAGAAAACAAGGAAAATATTTGTTTGATGAACAGCACAAAGAAATGTCAGCTTGTTTTTTTTGAAATTCCACAAAAAACTACACACTAAGTACTGTAAAAAGCCATGGTCAGCTTTTTGAACCTCAAGCAGATGGAGAAGCTGTCAGCTTGCTGAAAGAAATACCATATGTATATCAGTTTCATAAAGCAAATGCAGATTGACAAAGTGATCTCCAATAGCACAGGTTTTAACCAGGGCCTTTCTGTGTCCTGATCTCTTCTTGAATGAGGAATTTCTCCTACAGTAACAGCCCTGTTCATCCCCAGAACAAGCAGAGAACTGTTATGCAGCAAAAGCACAGCAGTAAGCAGCAGTTCCGAGAAGGGCCTCATCCTCTACAAAAAAACACTTTGCAGTTCTCCAGCAGGATTAAAGCAAAAGCCTAAAAAGCTATGCAGCAGCTTTAGTTCTGTATTAAATTATATCATTGTGTGAAATGAACACTCTCAAAGCTCCACAGAATTGTATGAAAAAAGGGTAGCACATGAGAGAAAGCCAGCTGGAGGTGGCACCTCGCCCCTAGGAGTTATTCATCCCTCACCCTCAGTGTACTGTAGCAAAGCAGCTTCTACAAAGTCAAATTTGATGCCACCCAGGTCAAAGTTGTCCCAGGACCCAGAAGAATACAGGGTTGACTGTAGTAGGTCGTATGGACTGAAATGAGTTACTCAGAAGAGTATTGCTGCTCCCAGTGTTGTCTCTCTGAGGAGTTGCAGGGCAGGTAAGTAGAGATGAGCACTGTTGTCATCATCTGCTAATGTCAAGAGCAAGAGAAAACATTTCCAAGACTGTCCAGCAACTAATGCAATTGTTCTGCTTCCCAATCTAGCTGAGTTCTGGGGAAAGTGCAACAGTGACAGTGGGTGCAAAAGGCTTTGATCACTCTTTTAGTACAGATGAGACATGACTGATGCTTTTGTGTTGCAAACACTGTGAATGAGCAGTAGGAATAACGTTAAATAGAAGATTTGGTAAGGAGGTTTTAAGGATGATGAAAGAACATAAGGGTATTACAAATGGATAATCAGCTTTGAAGCAAGAGAAAAGTGGCAGTGAAGAGCCAGCCCCGAATGCCTGCTGCATAATAGAAAAGGCACAAGATTTGGGTGAAAGGGCTGATATCAAAGGGCTGTCAGGGGACCTCTAATCTCAGCTGCAGGGGTATAAATCAGAAGCAGTTCTGAAAGCTATTCCAGATCTTACACTGTAACTAAGATGAGATCATGCTTAGATTTGATGGCGATGAATAACAGTTATGGGATGAGTGCAGCCAGATTTCCTGGTCATGGAGCAGTATGGGATCAGGTGAGTTTAATGCCAGCTGAGAATCTCTACCATGGCATACAAACCTGCAGCCTTTGTGCTGCCAGCCACGAGAGCTGCACTGGCTCAAAAGAGCAGCTCCTGTATCTAGTCCTTGATCCCACTGCAGCTGGTGATAGAAGAGGGGCTGACATCAAGGCAGATGTGGTCATGGTCTTAGCTTAATGGGCCTGTGGTGAGGAACATTTTCTTGCGGGGTTCTTCTCAGTTCTTTCCAGTTATACAAGTTGTAATTTCTTTAAATACACACAAAAAAGAAGCTAGTTATAGGAAGTTATTAAAAGTAAGAGAATGTTACATTTAAAGGAGACTTTAAATTGAAAAAAGTGGTCATAAAGGTCCTTTGCCCTTCAAAGATTTACTTAAAAGTCGGGTTCTCTGAGGACACATGACTTGCCTCAGTAATCCCTGTTCTAAACAAGTCAACAAATTCCCACTGCTTGAGTTCCTGACCGTGTCCATCTTACACTGACAGGAAAAGTGGAGACAAAGGGCAACTAAACTCCTGCTAAGTCAAAGTGTACTTTCATTTGTATAAATATAAGCAGTATAAGCCCCCGATGAATTCAAAAGCTTTTTAACATTTCCTGGTTTTCCCTCGTTGTATATCACTTTAAGGGCTGCACACTGGCAGAAGCATTTGACTCAAAGCATAAAATGTTTTTTAAGCTGCAGGCAAGTTCATAAACATATATTCCAAGGCAAATTGAGAAACAGCCCTACCTGGAACCTTCTATGAACAGGAAAAATTAACAAAGTAAGAAATTCCAAGAAGATCCATGCAAAAAATTAAATAGGCCTGAAAAAAACACCCATCATCATTCCTAAAATAAACAAACAAACAAAAAACACAAAACATCCCCCCCCTCAGCCTTATTCATTAGTGAGTAAGTCAAATTATGATTGATCATATGTTACAAACAGCAAATTTAAGAAAAGACTCTTCAGTCATGGACAAAAACAACTTTGATGCTCTCTACCTGTAGGAAGACAAAGCTATTCCATGATCCATTATCTAGAAGTTGAGGCATGATGAATTCCCATTGTAAGTAAGAAACATGTTTGTAATGTGAGGAAAACATTTACTGATGGTTAGAGAAGATATTATATTCTTAGCCATTATCAAATCAATATAAATATTTTTGTAAAGAAACATGTTCAGAGAAACAGGAATTATCATATCTGTGATATGAATTGTTACTGAGGCTCTGCAGTTCTGCTTTTGGCTCTGTCATGTATAAATACATTAGTGAATTGTGATGGCAGATTTTCTGGGATACTACATGAAGAACATAAATTGCTATTCCTAGTTTTCTGTCCAAGAGCTAGGCTTAGCTTGGATCAAAATTTGCAGGCATTAATACTGTTTTTAGTACATCAAAGAGAAGACTCATCTTGTGTGCACCTTTTTGAGTAGCTGCACTATATGAGAAGCAAAACCAAGGGAAAATGTAGCATCTGCTTTATTGTGTCTGTCCATCTACTACCTGCTTATTGTTTCAAGGTACTGAATTTTCTTTTTGTGGTGTTTTTCACAAGAAGCAGGAAAATGACTTTTTTCTCAGCTATATGCAACCTACTTCTCTTTGATTTTTCAGCCCATCTGCAATGCCCACCTTCACACAAAGCTCTGCAGTCTGCCAACTGCAGTTTAAGAAGATCCAAATACACTGCACTTGATGAAAACTGCCAAAAGCAATTGGATAAATAAGAATACCTAGATGAAGTTTAGTGCAGTGAAGTCAACATTTGGGATTTTCTAGGCATTAGTCTAAAAAGCTGTGGAAAGTTCCATACTATAAAATCTGAAATTTCCCCTCAATTGCAAAAATACAGATCTGGTAATGGTGTGGTTATTGTGCTACTTGTGAACCACACACTGTCCACAATAATTGACGGAGATGTTAATAATAAGCTATCTTTATATATATTACAGCGGTGGAGCACTGAGGGCTCACAGAATTGAAAAAGCACTTCAGTGTGCAGCATTAGTTTTCAAAGAGAAAAGCAAAGCAGACGTTGTTGCAGAGATGTCTTTAGATGTGCCTTATTAGGATGTTCAACTTATTTATGGTATTATGCATTATAAGTTTTGATATAGTTGGTTTGATCTGTTCTGAGGACAGATGCTACTGGCAGACTAAGGCACATTAGCTTTTTGCTGTACTGCAGGGTTCCAATGGTGTTGATAGCACTAGTCAGAAACTGTCAATTTTCTCAGCTTCGTAAGTATACTCTGCGAGGAAAACTGCTGGGCCAGTAAACCAGATCTTCGCTCCCCTCCCCTCTCCTCCCCTCCCTATTCTCTTGAAGCTTTTTATTTACTCTTCTAATAAATGAAGTGTCTAGCAAATTTCACTTCTTCCGTTGATGTAAGCTATGTGGTATTTAGAAGGTGAAAGCAGAACTGGCTTTAAACTGTTTTAACATCACCGGCATTACTGAGCCTCTGCATTCTGCTCTTTCCTGACTGTTCCTGAATGGCTTTCTTGCAGCAACAGGAGAACTGAATAAACTCATACTATTGCAACTGCTCCCTGGGTGGACTGTGCATAACAAACCCATGAAAACCATTCCTGTGAGCCAAAAATTGTATTTTATGAGCATTTCCTGGGGAAAATGGACTATAGCATTTTAGCACTTGTGAGGCTGGTACAGTATTTATAAATCCATGCATGGGGAATGTTCTCTTCTTCATTTCCCAACACCATAGTGATATCTGGGCTAGGAGGAACTGTAACTTCTCATCTTGCTTAGAAAAGCTTGAAAGATAATAGAAGGAGAAAAGTTGTTGAAGGGAAACTTAGTCACCATAATGTGCTGCTTCCTCCTTTTGATACCCTCTACCTAAACAAAGGACTGGAAAAAGATCTACCTGCAGTCACTGGCTGGGCAGCAGCATGAGTTACACTCATGACTGAGCGGACAATGCAGACTTCTTCCTTCTGATTTTATTTTAAGCCATATTAAGGAGAGTCCAGAAGTAACATTCTGGTTACTTCTTGCTTGTCCTTGTGCATGTGACAGGCCAGAGGGACAGCTGTTACTGTGGTTGTTCTTTCACTCATTTCAGTAAAAGGTTTTCTCATTGATTTTTCAGAAAAGAAAACACATGAACACAGTTCTAACTCTCTAATGGTTAAAACAGGCAAGATAGTTCCTACCCCTGTAATATGACTTGCAGAGGTACTTTTTTACACTATATTTTATGGAAAAAAAAAAAAAAAAATTAGCTTAGCACAGTCATTTTGGATTTTTTTCCCCTAAGAAACTGTTCCTGAAAGAGTCCAGCTCATCTGACAGGGGTCTGTTCCCTGGCATTTAGTCACAGGCCATCCCTCTTCCCATCCTTGTCTGAGCTTTACAGCAGCTGGAAGAAGAGGAGAAAACAAATTTATTTAGGAGAAGGAATTCAAACTTATAAAAGCATGTATTTTTTCAGTAAGCAGGAAAAGCAGTGACATAAGAACAGTCAGACAGTCACAGGACAGTCAGTGGAATTAAACCTTAACTGAATTTAAAAGGGAAACATAAAAATAAATGCTGGTTGCACAACTTGTGATTAACTCTGGGAACTCACTGCCACAAATATTTATTGGGCCATGCTGCAGAGTACAGTTCTATAAATAAGCAAAAACATGCTGTATTAATAAGAGAAATATGCTGTATATAATAACATAAACTACAGAATTAATGCCAGAGGAACATAAGGAACATACAGCAATTAGGAGTAAGGAAATGTCTGTTCCTCCAAGTGGTTTTAAAGGAGAGAGACCTCCTGTGCCTCGTTGGGCTGCCTGCGAGGCCTCACCTGAGATGTCTCCCATGAAGGAGAGATGCTGAAGGTGGGTGAGCTCCCAGCTCTGAGAGGAGCCAGGGCAGAGATGGCCTTGGTCCAGCGCTGCCGGTCAGCAGATGTGTGCAGCTTGAGCAGATCCCTCCTTGCCGAGGCAGAAGTTCTCCATGTGGAGGAAGCAGGCGGCAATGATGAATGAATGCTGTACGTTGGCATGTCTGTTAGGAGGAAAGTGGTGCTTGAGGAAGTGGATGGAAAGAATATCAAGCCTCAGGGGGAAAGACTTAAAATAGGTGAGTATGTCAAGGAGAACGAGCATAAGGAAGTTGATAAAGGAGCTCTGGTAATTTAGGCCTTAAATTGCCACAGCTTTCTTCTCATTGTCTTTGCCAATGGCTCCATCCCCCTCCACAGCAGGTCTGGCAGAAGAGAAGATGATCCTCAGTGTGTCTGGTAACCAAGAGTAAAGCCACATTCCCTGGCTGTGCACAAGAGGACACGTGTTTGTCCTTTGTCCTTTGCAAGGACACGTGTTCCTTTCTGCAGGGACAAAAACCTCCAGTAAAAGTATAAATCGACAAAAATGTCCCATGTCTACTGAACTGCAGGCACTGGAGCTCAGCTAAGGGCCCTGAAAAGGGCCTGCATGTGTCAGGCTAACTAGCCTTGCTACCAAGGGCTGATAAACTTTATAAAATAAAAGAATTGCATGAAATTTGTATGTCAGTTTAGAAGACATTATTTATCCTCAATTCTTGTCCACGTTGCTGTTTATTGTTTTTATTGTTTACAAAAAACAATACATTGTAAAGTGTTTCCCTGGTCATTGCTTGCCACGCGGACAAAACAAAGTTGAACTGCTTGATCAGCATGGAACTACCTAGTGCCCCACAAATGTGGATGAGAGAAACACAGGATGTGTGGGAAATGGAAGCGAAATGCTGAGTGCTGTTGGGAGAGAGCAGAGGCTCTGAGCCCTGGCTCAAAGACTAAGTGCTCAGGAGACCAAGGAGAGGGCTGAGGTGCTGCCAGGACTACTTCTGTAATGGCAGTTTCAGGGCCAAAGTCTTCTAATTTTTATCAGTTTGCAAATTCCTTTTTTATTTTTTTTCCCATTGTGACTGAGTTAATCTAAAGGAAATTTAGAGGAGAAAACTTGTCTTTTGTACCTCACTGAGCCAGGAAGGCTTGCATTAGAGAGACGACACCCTTGGCTGCTGTCATCTTTATTGTGCTATGTTGGCTGGAGAAGGCTCAGATAGATGTCCAAGCCCTGAAATTTAAGGCTTGGGAAGAAAAACAGTTGGATAGAAATCCATCTTTGACAAAGGATGTACAAGGGAACAAATATTACAATGCTATGTGGACCAGCCAAAGACAACTGTTTCTGAATGCATCAGTGCATGATGATAACAACAAAGCTTCTGATCACTTTAAACCTGACTTGACAGAGAGAAGTATCTGGATTGCCAAAAATGACAGGATGGCCAGAAATTCCACTTCTCATAAGCAGTACACCACCACCTTGACTCCCTTCCCTGGTGAGAGGTCCTACAACAACAGCCTCTCCCCAGATCAGTTGGCTGCTTCAGTCCCATTGACTACAGATTGTAATCAATATTTTCCACTGAACTCTTTTATTTTCCTGATGAAGGCTGAGAAACTGCTGAGAAACAACTGTCTGTGCTGTGTTGGACTAATGCGTTATCCACACTTGCCTTGCTGCTAACGAAGGCAGATGCTTTGTAGTCCCTGACAATGCCCTGGATGTTTGCTGAGAAGTGATTTATGTTGTCTTTGAAATGGTCAAACAGTCCATTTTGCGCTCTCTTGTAGTTCAGCTAACACTCTGGGAAACATTTCTGAGCTGAGAGAAGTAGTCTTCAGAGGGATCACAGGTTTCTTCAGAAATGGAAGATTTATTTTAGTAATTAACAGAGAAAGTGAGGCAGGAGCCTGGGAATCCACCTGCAAAGCACCACATGGATTAATACCCATATTATTACCTGTATTATAATACCCATGGATTTGGGTATTATAAAGCTAAAGTTGAATTATCCCCCAAAACTAAAAGGGACGACACAAAACATCCTTAGTTGTTCCCTGCTTTGGAAGGAAGGACATCTTTGGCTCACAGAGAGAGGTGTTTGTTTGCCTCTTGAATAGGATCTTAGACTTTCTGAAGGTGGCTGAGGAGGTGTTTCTTCTGTTTTATTTTATCCCCAGATTTCCCTTTTTTGCTGCATGCACTGAAATGCAAGACTGTGGAAGATGAATGAAGTCCCCTGATCTGAAGTTTCAGATAGAGAAGATTTCAAATGGGGATTTATCTGCTGCTATTCCAAATGCAGGGCTACATCTGTACATGTTTCTCACCATTTGTGTCAAAGGCTCTTTCCTTTCTGGTTGTGCCATGGCACAAGTAGTGCAATACCAGGGTCAGGCTGCTAAGTCATATGTCCCCTCAACACTTCCTCATCTCTCCTGGCTCAACCTGGCTTTCGAAAGGAATGTCTGGGCTCAATGGTAGAGAAAAAAATTGCAGGGTGAATTAATGTGCCTTAGCAGCCTGCAGAGGCTTTTCCTTATTATTCAAAGTATCTCCTAGCACAAATGTATCAAATGCCAGTGGGAATGCATCTTCAGGGAGCCGAGGAGAATTCAAGGAAGGCACACACTAAAAAATATATGCCGTCTTCATCTCTTCAGTGTATTAGGTAGCTACTTTCCTGGGAAGGGAATTGTTCTCTTTGCTGCTTGAAGGAAAAAAAAAAAAAAAAAAAAAAAAAGCAAAACCCAAATAGGTTAAAACTGCAAAAATAACAAAAAGCACACAAATTCTCAGAGAAGAAGGACTGAGTCAGAGTGAGAGAGTGAAAACTGTACCATTTAACTCTTCCCAGGAGATACACAGACATTAATCATAATTAATCATAATTTTGATTATACTTTCAAAACATTATATACTCTGGTGACCCGAGTGATGTGATCAGCTAGAGCAAACTCCTGGCTCCTACAACTGTAAGTTTTCTGTGGCACTTTACAAGCAGCGATAATTGTGTGTGGCCTTTCACAAAGCAGGATACAAAACCAGAGCCAGGTCACACATTAGCACTGCTCTCAGCCAGCTTATTCATCAAATATTTGGCTGGGCAGTAAAAGCCTCTTCATTACATACACAGATTAATAGTGAGAAGTGATGTGAAGGCTGTGTCCAGGTCTCTCACCACTAACCACCACTTATCATGGCCATCTTTCATCAGGAAAAGCTAACACAAACATGCTTTTCTTTGCCAGAGGCAATGGAAGCCTTTTTTTTTTTTTTTTTTTTAATAGAAAGTATCAGATGGACCCATTGAATCAACAGCTTGAGGAGGAGACAAAGTATTGTCTTCCCAGGGGTTAGACACTGCTTATTCTACCCTGGCAGTTTAGAAAGTGCTTTAAGATTTCTAGATTAAAATTACATGGAAAGCCAACAGCTGACTTTCAAATCGCTAGGTACTGTAGGAATGGAAAGGCCTAAACTATTTGGACTGTAAGGAATCTAGTGATGTTTGTTATCACAGGGTTTCCAAGATGGGCTAAATCTTCATGAAATCAACTCAGAAATCTTCAACATCTTCACAGCTGACCCTTTGCCTTAGCATGGTTTTAGTCTGCTGCATTCCAGCTGCTAAACCTAAGGTGAATTGAAACCTCACCTACTGTGATCTCTCACTCTGTGCTTTGTATCAGCTTCATTGTGAAGGACATAGAAAGGAAAGATACTAATTATTTTGATGGTCTGTAACATAAGTCCTATTTAACATTCATAAGACTATCTATGTGTGGGAAAGAATATTTGCCCTTTAAATGAATAATGATGAATTAATGACATCAAGCTGTATGCGCTGGCTTGACATGCCTATACTCTCTGGATTTCATTGCTGCTTTCATACTTCAAATGTCACACCACACACACACAGAGGCAGACGTGCCAAAATGTGATAAAACCAGAGTGCAATTTTTCACATATCAACACTACTGTCAATTAAGACAACTTGCAAACCTGGATGGGATCTTTTTTTTTCTTTTTTTTTTTTTTTTTTTTTTTTTTTTTTTTTTTTTTTGGCTGTACTCTTTGTAAAGAAAAAAAAAAAAAAAAAAAAAAAAGACATGGGAATTTCCATTTTCCTGAAGGAACAGAGTTCATCTGACTGCTGTTGTGTAGCTTTCAATCTCAGAATAGCAGTGGTGGAGAAGGAGGTCCATTAGTGTGAGTTTCTTTCTCTTACTCCTCTTGAAGTAGTAATATTTCTCATATTCTGTGATTCTGAGGTATGCTGCTGTCTTGTTGGACTCAAATTGATTGGTATGGGCCGTTAACTCCAAGTGCATGCTGCTTGATTACCAGCCAAGTTCACTTCCAAGAGACTGACTTTTCCATCTTGATCAAATTATAACTCGCTGAACTTCCAAGCTATAGCAGATCTGTTTCCTAGCTAAGGACAACAGAAGGGCAGCTTTTATACAGTTATCTTCTTATTTGCACCCCATGCAATACTAGCAACCTTCAGGGTGATATTTGGTTTGGATATAGACTGTGAAGTACAACAAGATGGTCTCTCTCCTTTTGTCCTTTACTACTGAGAGCAGCAGCCTGCAGTGCTTGCTGACCTGCTTGCACCCTTTTGCTCACTGCCTGATGAACATATGACTGTCCAATTAGTCCCACATGTGGGAAACAGGAAAGGAACAAACAAGCTGAGAATGTAATAGTTTTGAAGAAATGGAGCTGCATCCCCAGCACTGATGTGAAGAAATACTGGAAGGAGTATCGGGACCTGTTAACTGAGCGTTAGATTTTGCATGGTGCTTTATTAGAAGGTAAACAATTTAGACTTAATCGGTCTTCTAGCAAAACCTTTCAAAGAAAGAATTTGAAACGGAATAGAATAGGTTTGGAAAAGGAAAGGGAAAGGAAAAAGTTTAGAGGTTTGAAAACAGAGCATCAATTTGTAAACCTAACAGGTCACGTGTTGTTGAAAACTATAGAATAAAATTGCAGTGTGTGATCAGAAGCACTATTTCTCAGGAGCAACCACAGAGAAAGCTAAGACTTGGGTTAACTGAGGTAGTTCAGAGAAGATCAAAGCTTGAACCAAGAGAGAGGGAAGGCATTTGCACAGAAGGCTATTTGGAAAAGCTCTGTGTGGGGACACCAGTCAGTACTCTCAAAACCCCTTACATTTTATATTGGTCTAATAGCTTCATACTTATGTTAAGCAACTACTTCACTGCAGTTCTTTTGTTTGTCTTGTTTACCTCTCTTTCTTCTTTCGTATGGCTTTTCCTGTGAAAACCCAATGGTTTATGAGGAAAAGCTATTTACTTATGGAAGATTATTCATGCAAAAACTTCAATATTCTTTGCACTTACATCATTTTTCAAATGCCAGCTTATGAGTTTTCAGTCTTCTGAGGTCATATGATCCCTGGATGGACGAAGGCAAATATGAAGTTTATCTGACATATATAAGACACCCTTCTCATCCCCTGAAAAAATCTGAGGGACAATTAAATATTTTGAATCCATGTGAAGAAAACTTGGCTCGACAAAACACATTTTCAAAGAATTTTTGTTTCAGGTATGTTAACTGAAGAAGGCTCAAGGCAGTGCCTGATATCTGAATATTTTTCTAAATGGAGACCTTGAACATGTTTTACTATGACCACATCTTCAAAGACAAACTTTAGAAATTAAAAGCAATTTAGCATTTCATGATTTTTTCTTAATAATGCTTCAAGGACGTACAAATTCCAAATTGTGGAACAAAAATTTTAATTATTCCTATATTGTCTGCTAGGCAACTTAGAAGAAATACTTTTTCCTTAAAAATGAAACTGAATTATTATTTTCCTTTTTTCTATCCTTCCTGTAAATACTGCAGTGGAACCATTGATCTGGATAACTGGCTAAAAATATTATTCACTGACAAGTGAAGTGATGGAAGCTTCAAGCTAATATATTCTAATTTCAACCTAATATATTTTATACTCTACTTGTTGTCGGGAAGAAGAAATATAACTAAAAAAAATCCAAAACCAATCAAATTAAAACAAGGACATCTCTTCTGGCTAGAGTAAGTGGATATTTATATCATTACTGTCTCTAGAATTCTTTGTCTCTGACTTATTTCATTAACCTCTATTTATTTTTAATCTGTTGAGAGGTTTTTACTGAATCAGAACTAAAGAAAGTAAGTATGTTTCAAGAACATTTTGAAATTCTTTTTTAGTCTATTTTCATAGTGGTCCAAAACAGCTAGAAAGGTTTTATCTGCTTTTATGTTCATACCGACCATTTCTTCCTCTTAGAAGTAATGCATTCTGCAGCATTGCCTCACAGAGGACACTGAGGGTGATTTCTTTTATGGTCATGTTGTACTGCACCTAGGAGAACTGTGGTGCAGAGCTGCACAGGGCGGACCCTGAGATATTTATCAGATCCAAAGATAGACAGAGGAAGTCTTGTCCAGACCCTGGATCCAAAAATTCCGATTTAAATTTGAGGTCTCCCTTCATCCTGCCTATGTTCCTGTCCAGGTTTTGGGGGCAAACCTCTATGCGATGAACAGGCACTGAAGCACTGAGCTGAATAAGACTACCATTTCAAAGCTGTTCGGTGCTTTCTGTCAGGTTAGAGCCCTGTCTTTTAGCTTGCTTGTCTTAAAATAGTCCTTTCTGCTTCAAACTTTTGAAAAACCCATTTTTTTACAACATTTCTCTTTTGTGCTACGTTAAGCAAATTTGGAAATTAAGTGTGATTTTTCAGTCTGTTACCTTTTAGAAAATACTCTCCATTGGAATAGAACAGCTTGTGCTAAAACACCTGATTATAGCAAAATCTCTCTGAGGCCATTTGACATTGTTTCTTCCTTTTCTGCCAATGTTATGACGGAAACTAAAAGCTTGACTAAATTTACATAAGTGTATTTTATTCTTTACTTGTACAGCATGTAAATATATGCAACACTGTTGTCAAGAAGATTTATTATATCTATTCAAGTGTAGAGGTAGCACGGATTGTAGCACAAATTGTTTTAAAGAGCAAGGAGGTTACTGAACTGTCATAATATGGATGTTTGTGCACTTACCCTACCAGGCTGCTGATTAATAATAATGAATTAGTGCTTAGTGGGGAAACTCTTCCCCCGAGGCCAGTATATTCATTTTTGATTGTTAAATCTTTGTGCATGACATCTCGCTGTGGGTCATGCACTTTTGTTCGCATTAGCAAAGAAACATTAGTGCCAGGGGATACCTGAGCTATTTGTGAACGCCTTTACAGCAGTGCTGTAATGGGGCCATGTTTGGGGCTGGTTTTGCCTCTGCTGACCTCCCTGTCCTTGGGTTTAGTGTTCAGGGTGAGTGCAGAGTTTTTAAAAGACTTTCAGATGCAGAGGCAGCAAGGAGTTAAAAATAAGGCAGAGGTGAGACCTGCTGAGGTATCTGTACAAATGCCCCCCATGAGGCCAGGTATGCCCCCAAACCTCTAAGGTAAGCAGACAACTGTGGGCTGGGTTAAAAGGCACAAACAACAAGGTGAGAAACGTGGCAGAAATCCCCTTTTCCATCCTGCCCAAGGTGGGCTGCAAAAAGCCATGTTATACCCATCAATCTTCCCCTACCCTCCATTAGCTTGTTCAAAACCAGATGATCATTATATAAAAATAGGCATCACGATTGCCTGTGATCAATCATCTTGTTCTCTGATTCTCAGGCTGGCCACAGTGTGGGCTCCTGCACATGCCTGCTTTGCAAGGAGATTTCAACCAGAGCCATGACTTGAGGTAAGGAGCAAGCACTTCGGCTCCTGCTGGTAAGGAGAAGCCTACGGCTTCTGCTGGGCATTGGAAAATTGATTGCAACTTGACGGCAGAAAGCTGTGACTTTCAGCCTGGTTTAACAGGGTGAAAAAAATGGGTATTGTGTCTGAGATTTCATTTTCTCCGTATTATCCCTTATACTTTTAAAGTGCTCTTTCTAAATTAATTTATAGGACAGATAATTTTATCTGAGAGTTGAGTAAATGTGCTGAAATACAGCCTACACTGTGTTCATATGAAAGCTTAAATTGTGTTGTTTTATTTTATCCCCTTGGAAGAAAATAGTCATTTTCACTGGAAGTACATGAGGAAATTTTTATATAACAAGAAATAGCATTTAATGTGTTGTTTTAGAAAGTGAAGATGAAAAATTCTTATAGCACTTTTAGGGAATTGCTCTATTTTTGTAGACTATGTGGTCTCAGACCATGCAAAGGCCTTATATTCTAGTGTCCTTTTCTTTTTCTTTACAGTGTGGTCTTCTACGAAAAAATAAAAAACAAAAAAAACCACAACAGAATGTTAGAAAAGCAGAAAACAGTAAGCTAAATCTACATAATTGACTGAAAATTGCCTAATTCTTTCTGGAGAGATAATTCATAATTTTATAACTTTATAATATATAGCAGTTACAATATTTATAATTGATTCACTTGAATATACTTATAGTATAGCTCTAAAATTTACTGTTTGGATACTTCTAGCACCCCTCTGAGGTAGGGAAGTGGTACTGTGTTCTTGTTACAAATGGGAATGAAGAAATTAAAAGTGGCTTGCTGAAGGTCAGACAAGGAGTGTTTAACAGACAGAAATTATGTGTCTAATCAGAGATTAAGGCTTACATTGTAACCACCAGCCTTCTCTTAACTGGATTGTTTCACTGTGATAATAATTGTCTGTTTAACAGGATCTTGTGCCATACCTGAGTGGAACAGATCTGGATATTATAGTCATTATTTAGTAATTAAAAACCATGATAATCCAGTCCTTTGACCCCATCCCTAAAGGGTAGGCATTGCATTGAGTGATCTTTCAAAAGTTCTATGTATTTTCATACCATATGTATGAACTGCAATCTCACATTTTTGAGTAGCAGGGCACCTAGGGGGATAGGCTCCCTAACCCTCTAACTAATCCCTAACCCTAACTGATCCATTAGTAGTAGGACATCCCTAGAGAGGTGAGGGACTGTAAAGACTTCGTAATGTTATTATGAAATGTTTCATAATGTTCTGATTTAAGAATCTCCTACAACTATGAAATGGGGTACTTTTACTTAGCCATTACCTAGCCACTTCTGGTCAAGGCGGTGTTTGTCAAGTGCTGCTGAACTCCTGTTCCTTGGTCATCTTTTCTGCTGCTAGCTGCTATTGCGTGCAAAAGGCATTTCATGGTTTTCTTCCCCTCTCTTTTGTACTGGATTCTGGTGCCATAGAAGACTCTTGGATGTGATGCTCATGTGTTCTTTATCTCCTAACATCTGACACTCACATTTCTTTCTTCTTCTTCTTCTTCTTCTTTTTTTTTTTTTTTTTTTTTCTCCTTCCTTTTCTCAAATATTTCCATGTATCAGGAAAGTCCACTGCAGCTAGCAGAAGAAGTGGACTCCTTCCTGTGGTCAAATGTAATGTGGATATAAGCTCTCACTGCTGGGTTATCTTGCAGTTTGCAGTAAAAAGCAGCTCCATTTGCTCAAGAAGTGATGCCTCTATTCTGCCTGGAGCATGCATAATTGCAGTGACTGACTTTGGTTGGTGGGTGACATAAACAGACAGAAGTAAACATCTTCCAGCAATATGGAGGGAAATGCTTGCTTGACTGAGGAAAGCAGCATTAGAAAACAAGCTCTGTTAAGTAAATATTTTAGATATAAATGAAATAGCTGTTTCACTGAGAATTTGATTCAAATTCTGATTAAAATTCTTGCCTTTTAATTATTCCTGCATCTTGAGCCCATTGTCTCAAATGCTTCAGCTGGAAGCCTAGCAGAGTGATGTCCATGGACTAAGCAGAAACTCCGGCTGCTGCAGGCTATCTGCTCTGTGGAGAGGTTGTGTCAAAGATGGGATGAGATGTCACCACCCTGTGACATAAGAACCACCTGCCACAGACTTTTGGCCAAAAATAAAAATAAAAATGAGGGGGTAGCAAAAGCAGGTAAAAAAAAAAAAAAAAAAGTATTTAAAGTAAAATAAGTTTAACTGGCCACATTAATGGAGATCTGCTGTCTAGAAGAGATTAGTTTAGAAGCAGCTTTTCATTATCATGCCTTAAGCTGTCACTAATCCCAGAAGAATCCTAAATGTTTGGTGCTAATGGTTAGTATTTATTGGGCTTTAACGATCTGTTTTAATTGTCATCCAACAAGAGCTTATTGGAAAGTGCAGGGCTGAATATAATTCCCTGCTGACAAGTCTGTGTTTTGTGAGTATGATTCCCCTGCAGATGGTTTCATTCATACAAATAACTTAAAGTGAATTCAAATCATTTAATAACTTCCTAACTGACTTGTGCAATCTTTCTTCTCCTGTGCTGTGACCTGAGGAATCCCAGCCCTTCAAAGATGTTAACTTTGAGCAGCACTAGTAAGGGTGACTACGGGTCAACCAGGGTTCACATCACAGCCCCCTCCGAACAAAATACATCTTGTGTAGCTGCCCCGCTAACTGTGAAGCGGGGCATGGAGGGAGGGAGCAAGAGGAATGCATGTCAATTAGAAGAATATGGCCATAAATATCTTATTTTAAAATTGATGCTACTTGTGGTAAACATAGTATAAAAGAAACAAAGTTCCACTGGATAAAATAAAAGCAGCGCTTGTGAGACTTACCAGCATAGTCTCAGTGCAGAGAAAAGCAGGTAAATGGAAAAACAGGGAGGTAATCATGTGGAGTTTAGGACTCAAAGCATCCAGTGAGACCTGGCTATGCCCTAAGGATCCCCTTTTCTGGAAAATGCTTCAGATCTTTTCCATTTACTGAGTATCACAGTCTTCTTCAAAAACCTGTCTTGACATCATCAGTGGATAAACTCAGTATTTCCTGTTGCAGCAGCATTTAAAAATTCAAGTGTGTGAATAACTGCAAAGGAAACACCTATTGAGGTCTCTCATTCTGAGGTACTTGTGCAACTTTTAAGATAACTGTTTGCCACTTTGACAACAAAACTGGAGGGTTATGGACACAACTGACTATCAGTATTGTTTTTCACCCAGTAGCGGGGTCAGAGGATAAAACAACTGATGATCTGTTATCCTTCTCCCTCACTTTCAGCTCTCTGGAGGATGTCACGGGCCAGCCTTGATCTAGTGCCAATAAGGCCATAAATCTCTCACATCCTCTGTTGTGATTTCTGATACAGCCTGAGTCAGTCTTGGTAAAAATTTGATGAAAACAACATTTTTAAATAGGATTCTGGCAACTTCCCCTTGCAGATGAAACCAAGAACTTTCAGTTTTCCTTTAAGTTTTCAAGCTGCAGTAGATTTGAGGTTTAGGCAAAATGATTTTTATCTTTTTTCACATTATGCTAACCAGCTTGGCATAATGCATGGGGATGGGGATGTTGCCCTGAGGGTATCCGTGGCCCTTTCTGGCAAAACAGAGATTTCACTGAAATAGGGGCCTTTGGTCTAAAAGATCTTTCTTCCCAGCACTTAAGAAGATCATCTGCTATAGTAGGTGTAGATTATAGTAGATTACCATGGACTCTGGGATTTTTACTTTAAGTGAGGAATTTGCCATCATTGAATTGTTTGCTACCACCAGAGGCTGAGTTTCCCAGGAGTTTTCTCAAACTTTCACTTCTTTCCAGGCAGTCAAGGCGCTGTGATTCTGACGCTTTTGAAATCTCTTCAGTTAAAGTTTTGCAGTAACCCAGATGGGAGGCTGTGCACTACTGACCTGTTCTGTCACAGCACCGCACAACATTCTTTGATTAAATTCAGACCCCCAAACTCGTTCTCCTTTATTTTCCAAAGATTCCTCTGTGACAATGAAAGAACAGAGCCAATATTTAAGAACCGTTCCTTCCTTTGGTTAATGTTGACTTTATGAGAGAGATAGAAACCAAACTGTGATTTTCTGGTCAGAGCTCTCCAACCTGTCTCTGAGCCTGGTGAAACAAGAATGGGGTAGGAAACAGGGCTTCCCTTCCACAGCTTGGAAAACCCTTCCATTGCCAGGGCTCAGTGCTTGCTGGAGGAAGAGGCCTTTCAGCATAAGGGGATCAGGAATAGAAAGGGTGTTATTTTTGTTTATTTATTTGTTTGTTTGTTTGTTTGTTTGTTTGTTTGTTTTTTACCATCCAGGTTTCTCTGCAAGGTTTCCTTGTGGAAATTAGTAGTCTGACTTGAACTGCTGCTCCCTGCTTTCCCCTCAAGGCTATAGGCCTGGAATAATGTGCAGAGAGAGAAAGGTTAATGATGTAAAGGTTAATGATGTAGCTGTGCTGGCATGGGAATCCCCTCACCGTAAGTTTCCTGAAGGCCTGACACGTGGTGATCCAAACATTTCAGTGATCTCTTGGCAGTCAGATGGGCTTCCTGCTTCATATGGCAGCAAAGAGAACACTGTTCATATCTGCTGCTTGCAAGCGTTTGGACTATGATATTTTGCATGAAAGTAGATGAACAAAGCCATATTTTTTTCCCTTTTCTTCTGTACATCTAATGTGTAGGCTTACCATTTCAAGAAGGTGGAAAAACACCAAAGACATCAAAGAAAAAGTTGAAAAATGTAAGAATATCACTCACATTCAGATAACTATTTGGAGTTTGCTGATCCCTCATTAGTAAGGTTCTGTTATATTTAATTAAATCTCGCAGATAAGACACAAAGCCCCACAATAAATAAATAAATAAATAAATAAATAAATCAGAATTTGGGAGTAGTATATCTGCAGTATATTTCATGCAGCCTACTTGGCTATTAAATGTTTTCTTTACTGGTATGTAGGAAGACTGCAGTTTAATGTAGGTGCAAGTAATAAGGAAATGTTCATTGACAGTTCAATATTACCTAACTTGCCTGTCTGTACTGACACACGAGAGTACTTTGCATCAGTTTGAGATGATGGTAATTATGAACCAATGTGTAGAATTAGCAATCCTAAGTCACAGAATCACAGAAAGTCTAGGTTGGAAGAGACCTACAAGATCACTGAGTCCTACCTCTGACCTAACACTAACAAATCATCCAATAAACCATATCCCTATGCTCTACATCTAAACTTCTTTTAAAGGCCTCCAGGGATGGTGACTCAACCACTTCCCTGGGCAGCCTATTCCAGTGACTAACAACCCTTTCGGTAAAGAAGTTCTTCCTAATATCCAGCCTAAACCTCCCCGGTGCAACTTTAGCCCATTCCCCCTCGTCCTGACACCAGGCACGTGGGAGAACAGACCAACCCCCACCTCGCTACAGCCTCCTTTCAGGTACCTGTAGAGAGTGATAAGGTCACCCCTGAGCCTCCTCTTCTCCAGGCTGAGCAATCCCAGCTCCCTCAGCCGCTCCTCATAAGACTTGTTCTCCAGACCCCTCACCAGCTTCGTCGCCCTTCTCTGGGCTCGCTCAAGCACCTCCATATTCTTCTTGTAGTGAATGGCCCAGAACTGAACACAGTACTCGAGGTGCGGCCTCACCAGAGCTGACTACAGGGGGACAATCACTTCCCTGGACCTGCTGGCCACGCTGTTTTTTATGCAAGCCAGGATGCTGTTGGCCTTCTTGGCCCCCTGAGCACGCTGCTGGCTCATAGTCAGCCGGCTATCAACCAATACTCCCAGGTCCTTCTCTGACAGGCAGCTTTCTAACCACTCATCTCCCAGCCTGTAGCTCTGCTTGGGGTTGTTGTGCCCCAGGTGCAGAACCCGGCACTTGGCCTTGTTGAACTTCATACCGTTGGCCTCGGCCCATCGGTCCAGCCTATCCAGATCTTCCTGCAGAGCCTTCCTACCCTCGAGCAGGTCGACACACGCACCTAACTTGGTGTCATCTGCAAACTTACTGAGGGCGCACTCGATCCCCTCAAGTCAAAGCTGAGAATCTGCACACAGGAAACCCAACAACTTTAAAACAATAAAACAACTTTAAAAGGTGAAAACAACTCCTGTATCACCGTAACCTGCCCTGTGCCAGGTCTGTCACTCTCTTGTGTCAGCTCTGCCTGTTTATGCTGGTGTGCCTTGAGGGACAGGACTGTCTCATGCAGCAGCATCTGCATCGATAGCCACTTCAATGCATTGCTTCTGTGCATCGCATGTGTACAAAGCTGGATATAAAACTTGGATAAAGTAACCAAGTCTCTTTTTTTTTTTTTTTTTTTTCTGAAAACATTTCAAAAAGGAAGTCTTGCTTTTGCTGTGGGGTTTGGGATGTTCCTCTGTCACATATGTTGGAAAGTTTCACTGGGATGTGTGATGCTTTTTTTGATTGTTCTAGAACCTTCAATGAGGTTGTTTGAACTAAAACTATTCTTATGGTTAAAATGTGTAAACCAGACACTTTTTTCAGTTGTAGTGTTTTTGTCATTTTAGGATTATAGTTCACTGATAATTACTACCCAGCTCTTCTGGTACCAGGATAATGGGTTGTATCTGCAGTTCTGTTAAGAAATATCCTTCGTAAAATTGTGATCATTGCTGATTATCTGCTATCCCATACCGTTTTCTTGTCTGGCTGCCAGTTTGGATCAAGGTTTTCAAACTTGCCTTTGAAATGGTCACATAACTTGCCTTATTTTCTGTACCAAAATTTCAGAATGTCTTCATATTCTTCATCTCTTGTCCTGCAAAGATTTATGATGTAAATATGAAACTGGACTCAGTCCAGAAATTTGTAACTGGTTTAAATATCTCCAGAGTTTGGATGTGATGAGATGATTTTGCTCCATTTCTTAAGTTCCCTGTTAGTTTTATTTAATTGTGTTTTTCTTATTTTAGACATATTCAGATAAAACATTTCTGACTCATACAGGCTGGTGTCTCCATCTGAATTATCACTGTTTAGGGATAATATATATTGTTGTCAGCTACATGATGAAATGTTTTTTGATCTTTTTGTAACTTGTTTTTCATGCATAACTTTTCATTTTGCTGTAGTCAAGGGGGAAACTGTTTTAATTTTGCATAGAGTCAGTTTAGTCTACTGTGTTTTTCCAAGTCAATTTTTTCTCTGAATCATGCATGTTCTTTCAGTTCACAGATTTGTTTGCTTTAAGGTGGACTATTTGTATGCTAAAATTATAGCCTTCAGCGGCATCTAACATTGGAGGCAGAATGAAAGCAGAATATAAAATGCCACTGAATTGTTGATTCTCATTTGGTTTATATAAAGGAAAACAAAAAAGCCTGGTGAAGACAAAATAGGAAATGAATTTTGGCTTTCCACACTAAACAAACATATCAGGCATTATTACACATTATCAATGCCAGTTAATTCAATAGTAATTGTTTCCACTGTGGTAACTGAAAAACTATTTGGGGCCAGGGCTGTTTCTTTGCAAAATATAGTGGATATGCTGGCCGTGATTTATGACTGAACTCTTAGGTGGGACTGGGACACAGGCGTAACAAATACCTAATGATGAATATTATAATTACTACTTCTACAGAAGTGTTACTCGGCTGTGCCTAACTTGACTCTTTGCAATAGAGTCACTACATAAACTAACCTGAAGGCAGGCAGATAATTTCTTGAAGAAAAGATGGCTTAATCTTCTTACACCAAGGCTTAGGTAGAGTTCATATGAGGATACGAAAGCACATCTGGAAAAGTCAAACACTGTCATTCTGATAAAGCTGAGCTTCAGATCTCTTAATTACAGGCTATTTATGAAACAGCAAATATGTCTAGTTAGTCTGGAGAAAAACAAAGACTGTTCCAGATGTGTTTGCATCTTTTCTTACATGTGGACATCTCTGCCACAGCTGGGCAAGTAAAAGGAAGCTTTTCAACAGTGCGACAAGTTTTAGGACCACAAGGCCAATAGGCTTCACGTTTCTCTCTCTTTTTTTTTTTTTTTGTTTGTTTGTTTGTTTGTTTTCTTCTTAAATAAATGCTTTTTTAAGCCACTTAAGCCACAGGAAGGCACTTCAAATGGCCTGTTTCAGTTGTCTCCTGTTTCTCATTCAGGGCAATGACCTAAGGTGGAGACTTTGCTTGTGCTTTGTTTTCCTCTTTTGTGTCTTCTTTTTCTGATCATGGGGTGCCACCCAGTTGCATTTGGATTACAGTGACGTCTGATGTCTTGTTAAATCGCCTCTTGAAGCAGCACTGTTATTTATTATGGTCAGAGGCTTCAGGCAGTGGGTGCGAGCCTGAGGCCCAGGCCAGGCCACTGCATGCCCCCTGCAGAGGACGCATCTTGCCACAGCCCTTCCAGGCTGCACCTCTGCTTGAGGAGCACAGCAAGAAAGCACTGAGCTTAATTGCTCATCCTGCAGGTGGCCAGGGTGTTGTAGGAGTCTTGTGCAAAGAGTGGCAGAGGCCTAGATCGAGAAGTTCTCTGAATTTGGAGGTGACCTAGGGGTTCAAATTTCCCCTCTTTCTCCCTCATCGTCTCATCCCTGCATGTATTCTTTTACTGCTTTTGGAAACACAGTAGCTGTTTTTCCTAGCTGTATTTATGTCAAATACTTAACAGGGTTGTCTAGACCTTAGCAAAGAGTGCTATAAAGAGAAAAAAAGAAAGCTAACTGAGGGCATTTTGTAGGTTTCCTGGGGAGCGGGTGGGAAAAGATAGGCTGTGTGCAATGGCAGAGATCCAGCAGCAGCAGAAGGTGTTTGGGCCTCCCTGAGTAACTACAGCTGGAGGTCACTAAAAGCTCTGACACATACGATGTGTGGCAAGTGATGTGAAGCTTTTTGTTTTGGAAGTGCCTGAGAGGAATAAATCTTCATTCAGCATTCATTTGTCACTATTACGTCCCTGCTATCCTGTCAGGGTGTCAGTCTACCAATGCAGATATCAGCTGTGCCGTGTTGCTGAAAACAGCCCTCATTTTATCTGGAATCAGTTCAGTTCTTTCTCCTCAGATGTTCAAATGATTTTTGTTTGAAAGCAGCTTTCTTGACAGTAATAGCCATAAATGCAGCCATTATCAGCTCTAGGCAAAAAGTACTTGAGAGTTTGATACGTACCTTTTTATGAAAGCTTTTTCCACACAAACACACAGGTTTTTGCCAGAGTATCTCTTGGCTTTGCATTAGCAAACTCAGGGTAACACTAGGCATGAAATTGCATCTTCTCATTTTCCCCATATATAGCTACTTCATTTCATCAGCTATGTAAAATAAATGCCACTACATAAAATTGCTGCATTAGTCCTTTGAGAAATATTTTTTTCTGTTCCATAATAAATTTATCATTTGCTCATTTCCATTACTATAATGTATTTGCAATTAATGTTTTTCACCTTTTTGAAACTCTACAGAGTTTTACTGAGCATAATCTGTTCAAAAATCATATATTTTCATTTCCTAAAAACTGAACAACACTCCAAAGAGTGAAATTAATCTGAGTTTCAAATGAAATCTTACATTTCTATCCTAGCATGTTATCAGTTTTCATCTCAAGTGTCAATATAGCAGGAAATTTGGTGGGAATGCTATCAGCCCCTAGGCTGGAGAGAGGAAGATGATCCAATGGTAGGGATATTCACTTGGAATAAGGTATTGCACAACATGGTGGAAAATATATAAAATTAGGGAGTGTAAAAATTATTGTAGCTGACACACCCTT
The DNA here is from genome assembly GCA_011076525.1 of Nettapus auritus. NCBI lineage: Eukaryota > Metazoa > Chordata > Aves > Anseriformes > Anatidae > Nettapus > Nettapus auritus. Next base: position 585,628 of record CM021777.1, on the reverse strand, counting down.
GACCTCAGTCTTTACCAACCAGGTCACATCTGGGTTGTGTAGGAAATCAGTTGGGAGAAGGAGCTTTGGAGGAGCTCAGCTCCACCACGACCAATCTTTGTTGGTGAAGGAGATGTACTTCCCTCCAGTGAAACTGGCAGCACCAGACTAGCATCCCTTCTGGTGTGTCTCCAGCTTATCTGAGAGCTCTTTGAACAAACAGAGCTTCTACCACTACTAACAATAGCAAGGACATACCTAATAACTTCCTGAACTGGGATAAAGAAACCTACTGCCTTTGAGCTTTTTAAGTTTTCGCAGAATCACAGAACTGTAGGGGTTGGAAGGGACCTCGAAAGATCATCGGGTCCAACCCCCCTGCAAAGCAGGTTCCTCACAGCAGGCTGCCCAGGTGGGCATCCAGACAGGCCTTGAATATCTCCAGAGAAGTAGACTCCACAACCTCTCTAGGCAGCCTGTTCCAGTGCTCCGTCACCCTCACTGTGAAGAAGTTATTTCGCATGTTGGTGCGGAACTTCCTGTGTTCTGTCTTGCAGCCATTACCCCTTGTCCTATCCCCACAAACCACTGCGAAGAGGTTAGCTACATCCTTCTGTCTCCCACCTCTCAGATATTTATACACATTGATGAGATCCCCTCTCAATCTTCTCTTCTCCAGGCTGAACAGACCCAGGTCTCTCAGCCTTTCCTCATAGGGAAGATGCTTCAGGCCCTGTATCATCTTTGTGACCCTCTTGCTGGACTCTTTCCAGGAGATACCTGTCTTTCTTGTACCGGTGAGCCCAGAACTGGACAAAAAATGAGTTTTTGTTGTTGTTGTTTGCATTATTTTGCAAAAAATATAATGCATTATTTTTCTTCTAAAACAACTGTTCTCAGAGCCATCACTTAATGCTTATCCTAAATTGCAGATCTAGGGTTGCTCTGAAGGCAGGAAACAATGATCATAGTGCTTCTGATATGTTCATAGACATGAAAGATATGCGTTAGTAGAGAGAAGTAGTTATGGAGGAGAAAATTAAACAGCCCTTCTCTCATTATACACAGTGAAGCCAACTTGGAAACTTTTCAATCTGAGAAGTGACAAAACATTGATAGCCACAGCACTGCAAATCTAAGTCTACTTCTAAAATGAAGTTATTTTTAAGGCTACACCTTTAAAATATGAAAGGTCAGTGTACTATTCAAAGATTGCAATTACTGCAAATGGCTTTATAAGGTTCATAAGTGGATTTAAAAAGATCAAAGGCACATCTGAGTAAAAGAAAGAATTACTTTCTAGTAAAGTCAGCCTTCCCTTTTGAAGATACACTCCATGTTAATGGATCCAGTGAAATGTCTTTTTGCAGACTGATTTCTGCAGTTTCAAAAGTCTTGTTACCAGCCCACAGGACCTTTCACACACTGGAGTTACTAAATGCAAGTTTTGAATTCTTTTCAGTGATGCAAAGGAAAATTTTTAAATTAGAACAGCAGAAAAATCATTAACTCAATTTCAAACATTTCTGTTTAAAAAAGAGTTTAATAATGTTCTCTCTCTCCCCTCCTTTTCTTCTTTAACTGAATGACAGATTTTCTTCCTTTGGCACCAAAGTTGTTAACTTTGCTTGGTTTTATTTCCAAGGACTTTAAGGCAGGGGCAGTGGCTTTCTGTACATTAAGATAATTCTGTGTTATCCTTCCACCTATTGACTGGGTGCATCTCAGAATGGACAGTTTGCTAGTTCATGCTGGGGAATTAAGGGATGTGGCTGAGTGTTGCTTGCAGTCTTCAACAAAAAGAGGGACTTTCTCAGCTCCACCGCAGCCAGGCAGTTCACAGTGGTTCTGGGAAGAGGAAGGCCCTTCTCTGGAGAAGTAACTCAGAGCAGCAATGGGTAACTTTGTCTGTCCTTCCTGTATTAGAGAGGGGGAAACTGTGATAAAGGAGTAAAAACACAAGCAACTACTTCCTCTACCTACAGTCTGTGGACCACCAATCATCTGGAAGACAGCAAAAGGTGTTAACTCCTGCTCATGCTGCTCACCAGAGCCAGTGGGACCTGGCTTGTATGATCAGTATCCCAGTGAAAGTGCTAAAGAAACAAATAGTGAAATTCTTAATACTGTTATACTCAAGCATGTAATTATCATCTCCTTTCCTAGTTGCCAACTCATAGTAAGATGCATGGCAGCCTTTCATTGTTTTTTATTTTTTCAGAAAGGTTGGACAGACCTTTGAGTAAAAAGTCTAGGAGTGTTATTCTGACACACACTAAGCAAATTATGCTTTTTGGTTACTGAACTTGCACTTGTGCATTCTTCTGGAAATGATTTCTTTATAATTAATTGTCTATTCGCTGCTGCAGCTGAAATGGATTTTCCTAGCCCTTGAAAACTTGCAAGTGTTCAAAATTTTCCCAACTGACATTGGAGTGAAGTATGGAAAAAGAACTACAATGCCCAAATAAAAATAAAACTATTATTTTCTTTTGGAACTTTAGAAAACTTTCATCTTCCAGTGCACATCTTCTAATTTATTAATTTTATGATTACAATTAGCTTAAGCACAGGAGTTTTTTTTGCAAATAGGATTTTTGCAGGTAAAAATAGTTCATGTTTAAAATTTTAAAATATTTTTCTGAGAAAAAAAAAACTCAGTTATCTTTTTTTGTGTGTGTGTGTGCGTGTGTGTAATGTTTTGGTTTAGAAAAGTTTGTATTTTCTGAAATAATGAAACTTCTCCCACTGAGAAATTCCGAGGTTTAACTGGAGCTACTTACTGGATAGTGAGGGTTCATAAAAGACCTCTCATCTTCTCCCAAACCACCTGTGCTTTCTTTTGAATAATTAATCCTATCCTATTTTTCATACCTTCATGGCTAACATCATATCATGAGATTATTTACTACGATAAAGAATTGTTTTATATATCATACATACATCATAGAACACCCTGAGAGTTTCTTCATGTGTTTCAGACAGGGATTATTCTACAGAGGAATAAATGGATACATGGGATGATCAGGGCTAGTGAGACTTCTTGTCTACTGAAGGCTATGCTATGTGAAAAGGAAAGGGTGTTCCCTTTTTAGAGGAGCAAGAAAATACAAGAGCAAGAGGATGTGTGATGCTAAAAGAAAGATGAGGTTCTTCCTTCTCCTCTGCCCCAAAGGGCATGTGGGCTGAGGAAAGAAATGTTCGTAGCAGTCTGCATGGGAAAACCCATGGTCTGATAGCCCTGTGTGAATGGTAGTGACTGTCTTTTAACATATGTGTGCAATAATCACATATGCTTTTTTGTGCTTCTCAGGAGAAAATAAAATAGATTTACAATTTTGTTCAAAAATGTAAACACTGAGGTCAGTGTTGCTGGGAAAGTAACTCAGTCTCTAACTCAAGCGTGCTTGAGTCCTGTATCTGGATTAGAAATGTAAGTGAAGATGTCCAGCCTATGCCTCAGGTGCTGCACAGTGTGCGCAGACGAGCTGTCCCCAGCTGGTAGCCACATGTGAGCACCGAGGAAAGCGCGCAGGGCAGCGCCGGTACCTGGGGCACCCCATGGGCCACAGCTTTTTCCATCCTGTCCCAGACCTGCCCAGCAGGCCCAAATGTGGGTCCACAAGCTCAGTTGGGTCCCAGCAGTGGCACCTGCACTGCTGAGCCTTCCAGGCAGGCATCAAAGGCCAAAGGTGGGAGTGAAAATCTCTTTTGGGGATCTCAGTGTAAGGCAAAACAAGGCCTCAGGAGGCTGCTGGATGTTTGAAGGTATCTAGCTGGCTCCCCATGCTGAGAAATAAGGAACTTTAAAAGAAGAATTCTAATTCACTAAGACTAGTACCTATGTGTATGGTTATCTCCCTTCCTGAATTACTCATTTACTATCTGGCTACATGCTGCTAAGAGCTTCATGGAGAGATGAGAGAGCATATTTGCTCTCACTTCTCTGAAGTCCACAGCACATTCCTGGGATTGATTGTTCCCTCATCCTTTTAGTTTTTGTCCCCACAAGCTTGGAAGCAAAGAAAGGCAGCATTTTAATTTCCCACCCAAAAAAGCTGTTTAAACTGACTTTGATCAGATGGATTAGAAATCGTGGCATTCACTAAGGCTAGTAGAAAAAGCCGTATTCTTTTTAATGAGGAAGAGAATTCCAAGTATGACCGTTTTACCATGAATTTTCAGACCAAACAGAATTTCTTTTATATATGAATGGATTTACTGCATGTAGGGTCAACAACACAGATTTTTAAATGGCCTGTAGGTACTTAATTCTCAGGCCCCCAAGCTGGTATCCCGGCCTGATTGGAGTCAATGGGAAATGAAAGCACAGTTGGGAGACAGGGTCTTGTCTCCCTTCTTTAACAGGCTTCCTAACTCTGAGTTTCCAAAGAAGCCTCAGTTAGCTCCTAAAACACAGATTACAAAAGCTGGTGTTAAGCAGTTAGTGATAGAAGTGGTATTAAAGGGAAGGGCACATAGGGAACAGTGATGTGAGAGAGGTGTCTGGTGGCAGTGATAATGTGGTAGGATGAGGCAGCTGAAAATGGAGAAAGAGGATGGTGGGACTACAGCAGTTTAACCTCTGTGAGAGGTGGGTGCCAGTGACTGTTGGTTTTACAGTCATTCCGTGGGATAGCTCCTTGTGATAGTAAAACAAGACAGGGAATGTTGGTACCATTTTGTGAGTGGTGCCTCTGTCATCAAACCCGTTTTTGTTCCTGTAAAGGTGCTCATGACATCTCAGGGAACAGAAATAGTGTCCCCAGGCCAGGGTGGCCAGTCCCTGAGGGGCTGACCTGGGCTATGGGCTGTGGGCTGCTTGAAAACTCTCCTCCAGACATGCTCAGATACAAAGTGTTTAATAGCATAGGGAAAAAAAAAAAAAAAAAAAAAAAAAAAGTCCTGTCAGGAACCTGGAGATATCAAATAATCATTATGATATATCTGAGTTTTATTGAAATCCTGGAAACTTTGCTAAAGAAAGTTGTAAATATTTTTCTCCTGAGTGACTCAGGCTGCCTCCCAAGTGAAAGCAAAGCCTCCAAAGTTCCAGAGATAATTTCTTTCTTTTGCACTGCCCCACTGACTTCCTAAAGCATACTGAAAAAATAGTCCATCCTTTTCCTGCATCTAGAGAAGCTGGGAAAAGGCAATGGGCATTAACTTCATTTTGTTTCAAGCCTCATTTTCAGAATTGGACATCCAGCAAAAGTTTGTGGAATTTTCTGCATCCAATAACCCCAAGCAGAGCTACAGGCTGGGAGATGAGTGGTTGGAGAGCTGCCAGGCAGAGAAGGACCTGGGAGTGATGGTTGATAGTCGGCTGAATATGAGCCAGCAGTGTGCTCAGGTGGCCATGAAGGCCAACAGCATCCTGGCCTGTATAAGAAACGGTGTGACCAGCAGGGCTAGGGAGGTGATCGTCCCCCTGTACTCGGCTCTGGTGAGGCCGCACCTCAAATACTGTGTTCAGTTTTGGGCCCCTCGCTACAAGAAGGACATCGAGGTGCTTGAGCGAGTCCAGAGAAGAGCGATGAAGCTGGTGAGGGGCCTGGAGAACAAGTCCTACGAGGAGCAGCTGAGGGAGCTGGGATTGTTCAGCCTGGAGAAGAGGAGGCTCAGGGGTGACCTTATCGCTCTCTACAGGTACCTCAAGGGAGGCTGTAGCGAGGTGGGGGTTGGTCTGTTCTCCCACGTGCCTGGTGACAGGACGAGGGGGAATGGGCTTAAGTTGCACCAGGGGAATTTTAGGTTGGATCTTAGGAAGAACTTCTTTACCAAAAGGGTTGTTAGACATTGGAACGGGCTGCCCAGGGAAGTGATGGAGTCACCATCCCTGGAGGTCTTTAGAAGTCGTTTAGATGTAGAGCTTAGGGATATGGTTTAGTGGGGACTGTTAGTGTTAGGTCAGAGGTTGGACTCGATGATCTTGAGGTCTCTTCCAACCTAGAAATTCTGTGATTCTGCGATTCTGTGATATTTGAAGGAAACATATACGTTTGCTGGAACTGTCTCTGCCACTGCAAATCCCACTGTCTCACTCCAAAAAAGGAGCCAGCAGATGCAGTGTGTAAAGATGAGCTATGGCCTGGGGCAGCTCTACGAGGCATGTAGCAGCAGATGGGAAGATGGCAGTTAGGGCAGTGGTCTCTTACCCCTGTGCACAATCAGCTACCTCAATGGCTGCCACAGGACAGGAGAGAGGTGATTTTATACAGCTTTGCTGTCACCCATTGTCATTGGAGTAACCAAGATGGTCCTGGCAGACTCAGAGGATGGATGAGATATGAATTTCAACCAGTCTGCAGTTCCCTTTTTTTACCCAGCTAACTGCTGACTGAAGTGTGACAATTCTCATGTTCTTGTGAGCGTCTGAAATTTAACGTCTACTTTTAGAACAACAAAAAAAATAATTATAATGCTGGATGTCCTCCGACCCCTCATTATCTAAAATGCAAAACTCCGAAGAGATCAACTGCATACTGCTGCAGGTTTTCTGCTATTGCATGGCAGCTTCAGTGCTGCTGCCTTTGCAGCCATCTTATCCTGGTTACACAAAGAGTTTTGTGGGAACATCAAGTGATCTCAGACTTTGTTTATGAACTACTCCTCAAGACTGGGAAGACTTAAACCCTAAACTGGAGCCAAAAGAACAGATGTTCCTTTTCCTTCCTTAAGGCAAGAGCCTATGGGGGAAAAAAAAAAAAAAAAAAAAAACGAAATGGGTTCATCGTAGGACTCACTGTATTTGCTTTCATCTTGGTAAAATTTCAAAATTGTTGAATTCAAATTTCAAGACCTATATAAAGATACTCTAAATTATCTGTGGAGGAGTTACCCATTTTCTCTGGCTCTATTTTTATACACAGATATAAATAGCAAAGATTGTTCATGCCTGATAGCATCAGAGAATCATTGTGCTGGGAAGGGACCACACAAGGTCTCTGGTCCAGCCTCCTGCTCATGGAGGGGTCAACACTGACTTCCGATCAGGTTGCTCAGTGTTTTGTCCAGACAGGACAAAAAAGATTTCCAAGGACAGAGACTCTACTGGGCCTATCTGGGCAAGATGATCTAGTCCTTAATTATTCTCATACTTATTCTTTTTTACATCCAGTCACAATCCCCCATATTTCAATTTATGACCATATCTAAAGGACAAAAGTACTTTCCTGATGACTGATGTCATATCTTGAGTGCTGGCTGGACGTTGAGCTTCATGGAGCAGATTCAGGAATAGCTTTTCTGGTGGATTTAAGAAAATGACTGCTGCCTCCATTAAGTGTTTCAGATGCATTTTTAGCTAACATAGTCCACATTTTTATGTGAGTAAATAAGCACAGTGGGAATGAAAGGATAAAAAATGCAGCCATAAATCACGTTCTGCCATGGCATCATAAGTATAGTTCCATCAATGTCAAGATACAGCTCTGTATTTTTTTATTCCATAAAAGAAGATTAAAATGATCAGAATTATGTGGTTCATCACATGCCATTTCTAATTCTTTAAATGCTCTCCTTTTCTAGACATAGTCATTTTTAAGAAACTCAAGTCACTGACCTTCATGTTTTTTCACTGAGTGACAGCATAGGAGTATTTCTACTGGAATAATTAGTACGAAAACATAGTTTGTCACCTAATAAGTAAAAAAATGTTTTGAGCAGCTTCCATATAAGAATAAGAAAACATTTCAAGCAGTCTGTTTAATAACAATGTCAATAAGTAATGTGTGCCTAATTTATTGCATTGGTCCTTGTGTGGGATTACCAGTAAACAAGAGCATTCTGATGTGCAGTCCAGCCTCCTTCCTTGCATGAACTTTATCTGTTTGGATGTGCTCTAGATAGATTTAGAAAAACAAAAGTGGCTTGAATTTTTTTCTGTAGTGATAATTTTGAAACACATATCCAGATGGCTCAGCAGTACAGTGGATATTCACAGATACTGCATGAAGCACTGAGAAGTTATGAGGAAAAAAGGCACTAGAGCCTTTCGTATTTTGTCCAACCTAGCAAATGCTCTGTTTGGAAGGAACTGAGGTCATTTGGAGCCAATTACCTCACCTGTAAATTTCAACAGGAGTAAAATTTCCTTATTAATACACAGATATGATTTGTTGTGACCTGTGCTCTCATTTTATCTGGAAATTAACGTATTTTTTCTCATAAAGGAGTGCTCTATGTTGCTTTTTAGCCTACCAAGGGCTGGTGTTATTTAGGTGACTAGTTAGTTGAGATGCCCATCTTGCAGGAAAGCAGAACTGCTTCAAGAGAGGGAAAGGTAGGTATGTAGTCAGTACTGTATGACTAAAAAGAAAAGAGATTATTTTAATGCACAATTAGTGATAACTTTAAGCTTCTGCACATAGGATATTGCATAACGGATAACTTAGAATGTGCCTGCTCGTATAGTTTGGCCCATAACTCTCAAGTTCAGCTCAGCAACCTCAAGGAAATTGCTACCACTTTTGAACCAAATAGCAAGCAAGTTGCATTTCCACTGGGGTATCAGGGGTCAGAATCTTAGCTGGTGTAAATTGGTATAGCTCCCTCAGCTGGAAATGAGTTACAGCGATTTACAGTAACCAAGGGTGTGACCTCTATTGATGGCTTGGCTTTCCTTCTTTCCATCATGCTTGCTAATTAGCAGATGAAAGCACAATGAAGCGGCAAATGTATTAGCTAGGCCTGTTGGAGTCCTTCCTTTGCCCCTGGTCTGAACTTATACTGACTCCTCATTCCAGCCACAGGTATTTCCAGGAGAACAGACTGTTTTGGGCATAGACAACAGCTGTGATTCTGAGAGGACTGAGCTGCTGGATTGATACAGCTGTTCTTTTGCTCCTGTAAGATTATGACTTTTTCCTTGAGAAAATTCCAAGAAAATTGGCTCTTAAATAACCATGCTTATCATTACTGTGTGTCTGAGGGTTACGTGTGTCTACTGTGCTGCACTGTAATGTGCCTTCCTTCACAGGCTGTGTCTCAGAGACATGCTGAGGGCTTGTAGGTGGGAGTCTGCATGATAGACTTGGGAAAGCACCACAGGAAGACTGAATGGCATCACAGCCCTTTTCTTATTGTTAATGATGTTTCTTCTCTTTAATGCTTTCTGTTGTTATTTTTATCTTTTTGAGATGCCTCTGGTTCAGGTTTCATGGTGTGCCATTGTACCTAACCTGCTCAGTAAACTCTAAATTCAGATTTTTCAGTACCTCAACTTAGTGAAGAATAAGAAGTCTGATATAACTCCTAGAAATGTCTCCAAACCTGGCAAATATCTTCTTGCATTTCTCATGTCTTTCCATCAGACATAAGATTTTCTCCAATGCCCTCTCCCTCTGAAGCACTTTCTTTCTTTGCTACAACAACGGGACTCATTAGCTTAAGGATTCTCTGGAGATCCCCTTTGACAAAATGGCTGTGTGTAAACAAGCAAAGCTAATGGAAAGGGTAATGCCAGTGAATGAATCTTTAATTTACAGCATGAAGAGAAGGCAAAGCAGAATTCTTCTGGTGTATTCTCAAGTTGTCCTATTTCTAATGATCCAGTGTTCCCTACTTTATATTACAAACACTTCAGAGCTATTTCTAATTTACAGTCTAGTGCATACGTCATTTCAATGATCTTCAGATGTAATCTTATTTGCAGCCAGAGCTCTGTGAAATTACCAGCTATTTTAAAATGAGAGACTATAAGAGTTTTCTTTGCAGAAATTATGAATGCTGTCAATCAAAAAAAAAAAAAAAAAAAAAAAGGAGATGAGAGATTAGTTTTATTTTTATATATGTGAAACTGTGTTTCACCTGTAGTGAAAAAGTTGCCTTGTGGCTTTACATGTTGTCTTATTTTCTTTTATTTTATCTTACTTTAATAAGCAAGTTGATTTCGGATGGCAAAGCTTCACTAGCCATTTACTGGCATTGTTCAGTAGCTGTGTAAGTTAGGTCCAGAACTGAGTGACAGAGCTGCGTTAGATCAGCTCTCCAGATAGAGTATTTTTCTGGGCTCTTAGCCCAGTTATACCAGTTATAACATCAGTTATAACAGTTATATCGGTTATTACAGTTACCAGTTATAACATCATGTGCTGATACCGTTTTGAGGGACCAAGCTGATATCCCTACATGGACAGTGTGCTGTGCAGACGTCAAATGTATCTCTGCCTTGGTGGTGTTGCACTGTGTGGGAGGGTAAGTCCTGCCATAGGTTAGCCAAAAGGCCAGGTGCACCCAGATCTTCTAAGTCTCTGTGTCTTGTTTTTAACTTAACACAGATATGTAAAGAGGAGGATGGTGCTTGCTCATTATTTTCATGATTCATTATTTGTTAACAGACACTTGGGGAAAGGACAGGTATTTTTCACAAAAACTGTTGAAATGGTAAGTCCCTCACAGAAGTGATCTCCATCACAGCAGTCAGACACATACCTCATGCTGGCACAAAAGGCAGCTTGGTAGCAAATCATCACCACGTGCTCTTTACTGTCTGGCTAATCAATCAGAGCAGAAAGTTTTGTGTTACAACTGCAGTCCCATCTTATGGACTGTTTGAGAAGATGGATTCCAGAAGCCAAAATGCCCCAAATGAGCATGATTTCATCTTGGTCTTCAGATGTTTATAATTCTAGGAACTGTTTAGTTAACTGTTCCCACACAACTGCTAACCTAAAGGAGGGTATTAGAGAAGACAGAGCAAGGCTTTCCTTAAAGGTGCACAGTGAAAGAACAAGAGTAAACAGACACAGGTTGCAGCAAGATGTAGTCTAGGTAGATATAAGGACAAAATTATTCACAAAATGGTTAAACACTGGAGCAGGTTGCTTGGAGTGACTGTAATCTCCATACTTGAAGATACTCAGAACTCCGCTGTGTAAGTCCGTAAGCATACTGATCTAGTTTGGATGTTGGCCCTATGCTCAGCAAAGGTTGGACCACTGACCTCCCTGAAAGTCTCTTCAAATTAAGTTACTTTGTGATTGTATGATCCTAAATGATCTATGTGCAACTTGCATTGAGACAGGCAACCACAGTTACCAGGTGAATGGAACAGAGACTGAAGATCATTTGCCTACATTCAAGATTGCTCCAAGTGATCACAGCACAATTTTCAAGTTTGTAATGTCCATTTTGTAGTTGTGCTGGTGGCACTGAATTCCCCAGGTGTGTCAGCCATGAACACCCTCTTTTAATACATTCAAGCCTTCAAAAACTTCACTGTTTGTGAAAAACAGCCTGCAGACAACTCAATGAATGCCCCAGTATAAGCAGAGCAATACAGCTTTTCCTTGTGAGAAAACACTTTGCACTTCGCATTGTATAAGATAAAAAGTTACAACACTTCCAGCTGCAATGCAGTCCTTCTTTCCGTACTTCAGGGCTGTACACCATTGCAGCAGAAGCCATGTACATTTACTTGCTGATTCTTTTATGTTTTGACTGTTATTTTTAGCTATATAAAACTGTTGACAAATTGTGAGAACAGGAATCTGTCATAGAGGCCAAGTGACTTCTCAGTTTTGTAAGAGAAAATATTTTGCTCTTGACCCTTCACTGATAGTGTTATTTTACAGAGGGCCTCAGGCACCAGCCAAACAGCTGTGAGACAGGAGAGTAGTTGGACTCTCATCTTGGTTAATCTATATTGTGGAGGCATGACTCAGAGTGTATACAGGAACAAGAAAGTGGTTTTCCAAGTTGTCAATGAGAAAAGATGGGGGGGCGGGGAACTGGCTTTTCCACCAGCAGACATGAATTTGATGTGCTAGGGTCATATACATTGTGTGCACTGCTGCATCCTGTGCAGTCCTCAAGTGTTCTTCATTTCAAAGTCCCAGTAGCAATTAGTAAACAGCCATTAGGGCCAGTCCAATGTGCATCCTGATTTAATCACACACTGAGTCAAATATCCTTTAAAAGTTTCTTTGTCAGACTCTCTGATTTTGAACAATCGCATATTCTGTTCATCCACACAAAATACTGTCCTGAAAGGAGGCAATATTTAATTACATTCAAGAACTGTTTGAATAAATTGAAGTCTGTGTAAGATGAGAAGGAACAGCCGCTGACCACTAAAGTTTCAGCAGGATGGTGTGAGCTCTTGGAGGGATTATGAATAGGAATTCCAGTGACTGTGACTAAGTTAATTAGTTTGACCACAAGCTCTCCTGAGATACACTTTGATCTGGCAGAACATTTAAACACAGGCTTAATTCAAACATTGTTGGGCTTGATATATGAACACCCTGAATTTTGGTACTATAGCTTGCATGGTTAAGCATGATTAAATTTAGTTGAAATGGGGAATTTCCATTCCACTGGTGATTTTAGCTTTTCAACCTTTTGTTTGTTTGCTTCTGAATTGACAGACAATGGTTAAGAAACAAATGGAAGGTAAATGGGCTTAATTTCCTGAGCATCTTCATTTTCTATTAATTCACTGGGAATTATGAGACCTCAGCCTTCAGCAGATTTTAAGAAAAAGTTAAAAATGCTTAGCATCTTTCTGTTTTCAAAGCATTTTTCATCTTCTCCACACTTTGTAAATAAATGAATATTTGATAAGACATGGGAGAACAGAACAAGAAAATTGAAATAATTGAATTAATTGAAATAGATGAAATAAAAAAGCATCACTTAGTCTTCCACATGTTGTTTTTATGGGGTAAAACCCCATAATATTGGATTTGAAAACCATAATATTGGATTTGACAAAGTAGTTCATAGTGGAAGAAAATGCAGATACTTTCCACACTTTTTACTTTGAAACATAGATTCCACAGTGGGACATTGGCATAAATTTCAGTCAGAGTGGCAATTTCATAACCATACTTAAGCAGACAGAAAGAGTACAACATCCACTGAAAACAGTTTGTTGATGAATATGTAGCAGAAAAGTATAATTTAGTTTTTCTTACTTTGCTGTCATTGAAAAAGAAGTACTAAAATATTTGGAGCTATGGGAAACAAATGCATTAGCAGAGCATTTTGTTCTCTGCCACGGCTTGCATCTAAAGGTGCAAAGCAAACACACCACTTTTAAAATCCTTTTCTACTTCAATAATTGTCGCTCACTTTATCTGACTAGTAGGAGGCAATCTTGCCAGATCCCGGTGCAGATGCCAGTTCAGTTAAATGCTGACCTAGGAATACAGGATTTGCCAAATTGCACCAGATCGTTCAGCTGGCACTTTCAATCATGTCTTTGAGCCTTTGCCAATACTGCACCCATGTAGGACAGAGTAATGAAGTGTGAGATTAGTCCCCACACACAGTGTAATGCCAGCTGACAGTGTCAGGATGTTATTCACTACCTTAAACCTTCAGGTCAGCAGGAGGCAGAGATAGCAGAAGTCCAACTTGTGTTTCAGCATGGACAACTTTTACAAGGGTAAAACAATCTGTAACATTGACACTGGCTGCTAACCTCAGTGTGTTTTACCAGATCTGAGCAGTGCTTTCATAGCAGTCACAGTAATAGCATTCAGGCAGCATGAGCAGAATTTGAATTCTTGACGTTTTAAGTGTATATACTTGTTAAAATGACTATTTGTTCGATTGTTGCTTGTAATTCTGGCTTGGGAGAAACAGAAGCAGGTTTGGGGAATGAAGGATGATATTGGCTGTATTGGAGTAAATAGAAGGTAATTCTGCTGTGGAAAATTGTGCTTGAGCATGAACAGGCACTCTGAGGTCCAGCTGTTCCTTCTCTTCCTGAGGGCAGCTGTGCTGAGCCAAGGTGGGTGATCCATGCTTCTCTGCAAGCTGATTTCTGTAGCTGTGAGGGAGCATGCTGCAGTGAGGAGGTACCCAGCAACTCTTCTGGCAAGGGTTTATCAAATTATTCCAGTATTTTTTCAATAGCTGTAGATGAGTCAGTCTTTTTGTTGAGAAAAATATTAGTCAAAGTCTTTTTCTTTATTTATTATTTTGTAAAAACTCTTGATGTGATGTTTTCCCTCATTTTCTGAGTGGCTCTGAGCATGACTTATAGCCCAAAGGAATCATTTAATACAGAAAAACTGCTAACCAGGCCTAATAGCAGCCCTCGAATGTAGATAGATGATCTGTATTAGTACTGAACTGTGGTCTCTGACCTAGTTGGTGCAATCCCAGCCATTCCAGTATGATGGCAGGAGGAACTGTAACAACATGAGCAGAGCCATGTGACTTGGGCCAGGGCCCTGCGTACAGCTCTGATTATTTATAGCACTTTAATGATGAACATAAATTATTCTAACATCATTTGTATGCAATTTTATTTAGAAGAAAAGAATGTTCTGGTTCTGAGTAAGCTTGAAAAAACTACAGTTCTGTTTCATTTCCTAACAGAAAATAGCTTGGTTTTGCCAAACTGTGGTCCTTGTGTGTGGAGGTGATGGCACAAGAAGGCTACGTGGAACTGGGATTCCACCAAGCAGAAAGTTCCCCGAACATGAAGTATTTAATAACCTGTGGTTGATTAGTGAGTCAGTCAACAGATGCCCTGAAAAATCATTTTCTGTAGAGAGACAAACACTGCCTGTATTTGGTCCAAAATAATGGAGCAAATAAAACTTACCATCAGACCAAACCAGCGTCTGCTTCACAAAACTTTGCAGCAGCAAGTTAGCTTACAACAGAAGAGGAGAGGTTCTGGGAAAGAGGAAGAGTTACTAATGGACTTAACCAAGGTGACTGCAAATTCTTGTTGAAGCTGTGAAGAAAACTGTTATTCAGAACCACAGCTGCATAGCTATGTATGTCTGTGCTGGAGATATCTAGCTGTACACCCTTGTCCCAGCTGCAAAGGATGGCAAAGGATGCTAGGTATGTAAACGCTTCCAGTAAGGGTTGTCGCTTGGCAGATATGCTCAGTGGACTATCTCCCATCATTATCCTCCCTGAATCTCTCTGCCTGTCAGTTCACACAGGTGTTGTCAGCCATTAGCAGTTCCTTCTCCATCTTCAGCCACTGACTGGAGATTCAATTTTCATCTCTACCTTCCTTTGGTGCTTTTGTCCAGCTGTCCCAGGAATGATAAGCACTGCCCTGGATCCCAGGAACTTGCACTTTTCAAAACTTCATATCTGCTGCATTGATGCAGCTTGTTTCCCTTTCAGGGTGACAGCTCTGGAGATTTGTAATGGGTGAGGAGTTTATTCTGAGGAGGTGAAATGGAGGCCATGAGGCTGCATAAAAAGACCTAACAGGTTACATACATTGACAAGAACTCTGCTAGAATTGTTTCACTGGGTTCTACTACGGAGGGAGACTTTCTAGGTTAAAGTCTCAAAGACAGATAAAATCTTACTTATCATACAAAGCCTTTATCTGGGCTATTCCTTGGTCATTTGCCATGACAAGACGTGTTCCTCTCCTTCACTATGCAAAAGGCCCCAAAAGTTTCAGTTTCATGATCCTCCTCATGCAAATATGAGTAAAACTCCCTAAGTACAGTCTGCACTTACTACACCATGCCTGTGCAAAGGCTTTAAGGGGGCAGATCTGCGGAAGTATCACTAGGGCTGTGGCAGATCAGTTCAAGAACTGCTACTGGGGAAGAATCATGCATATGTTATGCTTTCTGAGTGGTATCACCAGCCTGCACTGAAACAGCAATTTCAGACTACCCCATAAAGAACAGAGATGGAAGGACAGAGCCGGAAATCCTTGTGTGACCCTACAATGAGGGTATGGGTTAATGAGGAGATGGAAAATGTAGATCACTTTTTACTCCAATGCTCAAAATACACAGACAACTATTTTCTCAAGTGACTAGGAATAGTATAAAAACTTTTCAATAAAATGGGATGAACTGGTGAAGAGTGAGGGAAATGTTACAGCATGCAATAATTGCTCCTAATCAGAAATGTCACCACAGAGAATGTACAGAAACAAAACCCCCAAAAATGTTCTAGGTCTCTGCCAAGGTAGTCTACCTGTGTGTATCCAAGCAGGAAGTCAGTTTCTGCTGTTTTAAGTTCACTGCAATTTTGCTCACTAAAATCTAAGCTGCTTTTGTTGTTTTTGAAGAGGAATGTGAACCTGTATGCATGTGTGTACGTGTGAGGAAATTAAAAAATGTCAGTACATTTGGTCATTTTGAGACTGACACAAGCTAAGGGAGATAACAATAGGCAAGTGAAATGAGCCCAAGCAGAAGTGCAGAGGATTTGCAGAGGAACCACGTCCAATTCCTGCAATTTTGCCTTAAGGTAAAATGCAGCTTTTGAGGAAAAAAAGATGATCAACAGAACCAAATCAACTGGAATAAGAAGAAGCAGTTTTTTCACAGTTTCCTTGTGGGAGAACCAGCTCTTAGTGGGTCTTAGATCTTGTAATACTATCATTCATCTTTGGCTCTCCCTCACTCTCCACTGTCAGTTTTGCTGAACTACTATGTGTGAAAAGTATTTTTCTTCCTTGGCATGGGACCAGTGTGCAAGAGACATTTCAGCAATTCTGCCCTGTGGGGATAGCAACTGCTGAATTTTACTAATCCAGATGATATTATTACTCTAGTGCAGATAACAGAAATGATTTCTTTCCTACTGTATGTCCCTCCCTTCCCTACAGAACCAGCAACCAATTCTGAACTAGTTCTCCCTATTTTCATAAACAAAACAAAACACACACAACAACAACAACAACAACAACAACAAAAAGATAGCATCCACCTGATGGGGAGCTATTTAACCAGATGAGGACTTTCTCTGGGATTTGTAAAGCTTCCTAGGGAAACGGATCATTGCTTCTTTCTGACAGGGGAATTAATCACCGAGCATTATTAGCAAGTGAGAAAACACATGCTTTCAGATGCCATCTTCATAGCTTTGTGTGTTTACCAACAGTCTAATGAGGAAATATAAAACTCTGATTCCCTTATACCACTTCATTTGCATGAAAAAGACATCTAACCTGGTGGAAATTACTCCCAGGAAATGCCCCAGCACAAGGTAACTTTCTGCTCCTGAAGATAATGCCAGTCTTCCCTGCAGCATTTTTTGCTACCCAAGGGTGTTACAGTGCAGAGGATGAGGCCACGTTTTGCCTGTTCTTGGCCAGCTTTCTGCTAACTGGAACAATTTTAGGGTTGCTCAGTATTATACAGGGAGTCACGGGAAGAAATATCCTTGCTCCTGTCACTTGCTCTGCTTCATGGAGCAATGAGGACACAGAAACAGAATCATGTTTTTATTTCCACGCTTCTGGAGAATAATGCAAAGGAAAATGGGACAAACTACCTCTGAAAAGATTTGTCGGGCAGTGCCAAGACATAAACTGTCATTAAGTGAAAGAAACCAGTTCTGCAATATTTAAGTCTGAAGTTCTAGCAGTATCTCAGGGAATTTGATTTTTATTCTCCCTGAAATTCAGAGAGGTAGAGCACCATAGGATTTGCTGATATTCCCAGAGGCAGCACTGAAGATAAGTCAAATTGTAACACACCACTCCACTCCTGAGAATTCAAAAAATACAGCAATGATGGCAAAAACTCAACCAAACCAAAACAGACAAAACAGATGGCTGTGCAATTTTGGCAGAAAGCATGAGCAAACAAGGCATTCATTCCACTCTGTTAAGTCATGGATCGCTCACAGTTTGACGAAAAAGAGAAAACAGTTGTGGAGTAAGTAGTATCATTTTGGATATTATTTTACCTTCCTTCTGCCAAGTAGTCCTTCTGGTCCCTTTGCTCTGGGACATCACTTCTCTTAGAAAGTGCGGAACTCCAGCAGCAACTCCCATCACACCCCAAGAGTCCCTCCGAACACGGACTCTGCAGAGCACAAAGGCAAGCAGTGTAGCAGGGAGGCATGGTGTGCCTCTGCTGAAGTCGTAGCTCTTTCACATACTGAGAAGCAAGGGCGAATTAGCCAGGTTTCTCTACAGAACATATTTAGTCAAACATTCCTACCCTTTGGAGCTACAGCCCTGTGATACAAAGCTCTGAGTATGGGCTTGATGGATCGTGAACTTGGTGCAGAAACTTTTTCTTCTGACCTCAGTGGAGGTATTACGCTCAAGATTTATACCTTACTCCTTTTCAACTAGCATAGACAATTTCTTCCTGAGGTTCAAGTAGCCTATTTCATTTTGGCCTTCTAAGAAGCAGGTGTAAAGGCATTAAACACTTCTTCAGCAAAATGGATTTTGAGTATCAACTGAAGGTGCCATGCCAGTAATAAAAATAGTGCCCAGCACCCCTGAACTCACCAACATGCTTATCTTTGCTTTTGTAAGAATTGTTGGAACATCTTAACACAACTCTCATCCACAGATCACTTTGATGTTTTTTGGGAAAAAAAGGCATGTGAGTTCATGTTTTCAAAAATAAAATATCCAGATTTCTCCCCAAGATACTGGTTCCTTCTAGTGGTATTACATTTTAAAAATTTACTCTAAGTGGTTCAAATTCTGTCTGGCTCACAAAGCTTTGTGATGGAGAGCAGTCTGTGGATTTTAAGGGGCTTTGCCAGTTGTAGCTATTTCAGCTGAAATAGTCTTTGCTGTTAGTCAGGAAGTTAACTGCTGGGACATGAAACTGAGGTAGCATGTCTTATTGAAACTCTCCTCTGAGATTACTGAAAAACAACTGAGCAGAAGAGAGTCTTAATAGCAATCCAGTATGCCTCATTTCCCCAGACCTTCAATTTCTTGCTGAAGATTTATATTTTTAATTATTTTAATGAAGGTTGTCCCAGAGGTCAAAAAAATCCTAATTGACAGTGCAAGCAGGATTACTCATTAAGCGGTGCTTCCAGATATGTGCTGGCTTTAGGGGCAGAAGTTTTGGGGGCTCTCCCTCATTTCAGACCCCTTGCAGCACTATGATGCCTGTTTCTCTAGGAAGAAGACAAGCTCAGAACTGCCCTTTTAATGTAAACAAAGTCATCAGTTACAGTCACCAATTCCATCTTCCAATTGAACTTGTTTGAGGAAAGAAATCATATTTTTAGGCTTATTAAGTTGAATTTTCTGCCTGCAGCACAGTATGACTGGATGGCACACATATGGAAATGAGTTCTTATCTGTCCCAACACACTTCTGGTGGAGTTAGCTCAGAAGGACCTAATGGAGGCAGTGCTCATGTCTGGACAATTTTCTTCATAGGTGCTTAAAGTTCTATTTGTTAAATGTGTGTGGTATGTCTAGAGAAGATAGGTACAAAACCAGTCCCAAAAATTACATATCAGCCCTAGCCCAGCTCCCTGGGAGGATCATTTCCTTGATGTATCGCCATGAAAAGGCACTCCATGCCTCCATTCCCACCTTACTACCATTCCAAGCGGAAAGGAGGCCATGACAAGGAAGGGCTATATTTCACACAAATTACAGGCACCCTTTTTCCACATAGGTCCTGAAATGTCTTCTCCCAGTCTTTGGCACCTGGTAGTGAAAGAAACTCCTAGGAAAGCCCCTAATCTCCTCCAGCACGCTCCGCTTTCTGCTCCAGTACTCACCTACCCGA
Organism: Nettapus auritus; assembly: GCA_011076525.1. Lineage (NCBI taxonomy): Eukaryota > Metazoa > Chordata > Aves > Anseriformes > Anatidae > Nettapus > Nettapus auritus. The sequence continues at coordinate 566,192 of CM021777.1, read as the reverse complement.
AATCCTTTTCCTCAGTCTGTGTACCTCAGAAAGCAAATGAAGCATTTCAGGCTTCATGAAGCTCAGGCTCTGATTTAAGTGGCTGGAGCTAATGAAGGAGTTCCCACTTCCCAGGAGCCTGTATTATTTGTGCATCACCCCCATTGCATGGCATTAGCCTCTGGCCCTGAGGGGTACAACCTGGGTCTGCTGAAGGGTGCTGTGGTATGGCCATGGAGGTAGCCAGTGGCTATACCCTCACTGTGCTAGCAGAAAAACCATTTGCATGGCGTGAGGTTTCATGACCCATTTGCTGTTTTAGTGCCATCAGCATTTCTCTCATTTTTCTTCTAAAATGATTATGACCTTAGAAATAAACGACTCTTTGAAGCCATTTCTTAGTATTTAATTTGTCAGGACTTTTATGCTGAAGGCTATGACTTTGAACTAGTACTATCTGTCTGCTAGGAAACCTGGGTGGTAGAGATTTTTTAAGAGCAGGAATACAGCACAGAGCATCTGCAGGCAGTAGGATAATGTTAAAAAATGTGAGTATGTGTAGGCAAGTCACAACTTCACTTAGTTTTACCTGCTAATGACTAAACTGTGCAGAATGTGACAAGGCAGAGGTCTTTGGTGTTGATAATAAACTACATTGGTGGCAACACTGAAACTCGATGACTTGAAGAAAGACATTTCAGGAAATATTGACCAGTTGCCCCAGGAATGTTCAGAGCTTTAAAGAAACTACTTCCTTACTACCTTAGTGGTAGTGTATGTTCTTACCCAGAAAGATGAGTGTTATCCAGAAGGAAGCACTCTCCAAAGGGTCAAATTATCCATTCACTAACTGAGAGGTTAACTTTTCTAAAAGGACAGCATGAGAGTGTTTCCTGGCACATATTGAGTCCTTGCTCTTTTAAAAACTTTCTAGTTATTCTGAGTGAATGGCAATTGTTTGTCAGTATAAATGTCTAAAAATACCAGCTTCCTTCCCCTTCTGATTGTATTAGCTATGGCGTAAGCCACAGCAGCTGTCTCTGAGGCACACTGCGATCAGATCTGACAAGGTCTAAAGTTCTCATATGGCTCAGTACGGTGCTAAGCATCATTTGCTGCACCAAGACCAGAGTTTCAATCAGGACTTCATTCTTGCAGAAACTAAGGGAGAGCTGAAATTGTGGTTTTCCCATTCTCGACCCTCTCTTCTTCACCATGGCAAAAAATTAATAGTGTGGGAGCCAGCACAGCAACAGAGTATGCAACCAGACCTCAAATCCAAGACCCAAGACTGGATGCAAAGACAGTGCTCTTCTCCTGTGCAATACTGACATGGGAAGGATGGGGCTGAGCCAGCTCAGCCCATGTGCCTATTCAAAGGTTTAGTTAGTACAGCAGTGAAGATGAGTTTTCATTTTGTTTTTGTTATATGCATTAAGTAAACAGAAATTCTGTAATGTGTTGTAGGGATTTTTTTAATATTTGTTTTAGGGGTGGCACATTCAGAGCAATCTTCCTGAGGAGATTCTTTGAGCCCACACACTGCTGCCCTGGGAATCCTGGCATCGCGCTTTCTTCAGTGATCACTGCAAGTACTCTCTGAAGACAAGCTTGTCCCCAGATTCTCTTTTGCAACCCTCCAGGAGATGAGCTAAATCTGATCAACAATACAATGCAATCCTGAAGAGAAATTTTACCCTAAAAAGAAGAACAGATAGAAATCTTGAGCCAGCTGTGTGCCCTGGCAGCCAGGAGAGCCAACCATATCCTGGGGTGCATCAAGCACAGCATTGCTAGTTGGTCGAGGGAGGTGATTGTCCCACTCTTCTCTGCACTGGTGTGGCCTCACCTTGAGTACTGCGTGTAGTTCTGGGCACCACAGTACAAAAAGGACGTGAAACTATTGGAGAGTGTCCAGAGAAGGGCTACAAAGATGGTGAATGGCCTAGAGAGGAAGACATATGTGGAGCGGCTGAGGTCACTTGGCCTGTCCAGCCTGCAAAAGAGGAGGCTGAGGGGAGACCTTATCGTGGCCTACAGCTTGCTTGCAAGGGAGAGTGGAGGGGCGGGTGCTGATCTGTTCTCTTTAGTGACCAGTGATAGGACCCAAGGGAAGGGTGTCAAGCTGTGACAGGGGAGGTTCAGGCTGGATATCAGGAGGAGGTTCTTCACTGAGAGGGTGGTCGCACACTGGAACAGGCTCCCCAGGGAAGTAGTCACTGCACCAAGCCTGTCGAAGTTTAAGAAGCATTTGGACTGTGCTCTTAGTCATATAGTCTGAATTTTTAGGTAGATGTGTGTGGTGCCAGAGGTTGGACTTGATGATCCTTATGGTTCCCTTCCAACTCAGGATATTGTATGATTCTATGAAACTTTATGACATTCAGTAGGGACTTTGCTATATCGATTTTACATGGAAGGTACTTTGGAGAGCTCATGCTTTAAATGGCTGAGTTGCAGTGACTAGCTTCCTAGTTTCCCTCCACAGGCTATGGTAGAAGAAAGGCCCTCTGAAAGACAACTTGGACGACCTGAACAGGCCTCTTGCTATCTGTTTCTTACATACACCATTTCTGTTGGCTCATTGCTCTCCATTGCTGAGAGAGCAGCCCTGGGTGAGCCATGATAGCAAAAGCTACCTCAGAGCTCTCCTTGAGCCCAAAGTGTTCCTCAGCCTCTGTGACCACTGCAGCAAATGGGGACACCAGCACAGCCCTGAGAGCTGCTGAGAGACCTGGAGTACAGAACCACTGGCGATTTCAAGGATCGTTGTTCTAATGAGGCTTGGAAAGATAACAGTGTAGGAAGCAGGCACTTCAGAAGTGAATAGTAATCACAATAAGCCACAGACCTCAAATTTTCATAACCCAAGAGCAAAATACTGGGAATTAAATCTGAAAAAGGCTTAATCTTACAGAAATGGCATACACATTGGCATCAAGAAAAAAGAACTCAGAAAGCCGCATATTTTCATGATAGTGAAAAATGTCATATATCTAATTCAGCACAGTTGAACGATGACTGATTTACAGTCATCCAGAGCAAGATAAATATCAAAACAAAAGCACACTGATCTGCTGCAAGAAAGAACAACTCCCAGCCAAACCATTTAATTACACTGATGATATTGCTGTTAACAATATATAGCTTTTTCTAAATGATTTGGAAGTGTAAATGAAAATTGTAGACCAAAGGAAGGATGTGATGACTGGATGGATGTGCTTGTGTTTATCACAGGTGGTCCTTAAATAAGGTGTATTATCTCCTCCTTAACTGACTGACTGCAAATGCATATGTCAGCAGGAAATGGCAGGAAAACAAGGGCAAGTTGCCTGAGTAACTCCCACTGAACTTTCAAGGGGAATGAGCCTCAACCCCCACAAGAAGCTTCTCTTTCCTCTTTTCTACTGAAATTCATGGAAAAGAGGTACAAGTGAGGATTAAACTCAGGAGCTACAGATGCCTCTGGCATGACTTAAGCTATTTCTGTTTGGTATGATTTGTTACAATTCTAAATATTTGAAGAGACCCTATTGGGATTCTGAGCAAAAGTCCATGCTGACCCACTGAGAATTCTGCAAGCCTTCCTGCCCATATTGCCCCATGTCAGGCCAGAGCCACTGCAAATGGCAGTTGAGAAGACTCAGGCAGAGCTCTAAAACAGCATTTCATGTCACCATTTGATGGCAAGATTATTACTACTTATGAATGGCTACAAGAATGCATACTTATCCAGGCTGTGTAGGTCTGAGGAACATTGCCAGGCCATTTTCTGAGGTATCTTACGGGAACTACTGTGCTTCTCAGTCAAAAAGGAAAGGCTGAAGGATAGTAAGGATCAGGCAGAAATGTAGGCTGAATGTAGTCACCACTTATCATTTAATCAGTAGGATCGGCAATATGGATATCTGCCAAGAGAATGTACCTAATTCTGCTAACAGATACATGGTGCCCCTGTAATGAATGTATCTGATTCCTCTCAGTCGGTAGGTAGCGACACCCCTTTGTTACTTGACACACACACACACACAAAAAAAAAGGTGGGAACTGCTGGGAATGAGACTGATGATCCATCTGCTAGGTAAAGGCCTTTGGGAGTAGCTGTAGCTGATACAACAAAAGAACACTGCAGACTTGGGAGGGAATTTCTAAGCCATTGTGCCACATCCAGTCAGGAATGAGGAGCTCGAGTTGCTCCTGTCCCAGAAAGATTGAAGTGGGAGAAGTGAGAGCATGGGAGGGAAGAGATGGCCTGAGGAAAATGTGCAGGAAGTTCAGCAGTAAAATCCCACTTCTCAGCAATGGATGAGACAACTTGTAAACTGCGTTTGCTTACAAACCCTTCACTGCCAAAAGCAGCTTGATATGAGACTGAATCATTGCTGTTGCTGACACAGACAGGAAGGGTTCTCCATATGCTCACTTTATATTATTAGCTCCAGCATATGAATGTTACAGGGTTGGGAAGGAACAGAGGGAAAACACAATGAACTTCAAAGGTCCTAGTATGACAGTATTTAGAGACTTTAGCAGCAAGCCTGGAACTGAGGTTCCTCTCTGGCTGATACATATTGGAATCCCAATTAGACCCAAACCTGCTCTCTAATAAGGGGAAAGGAAGGAATACCTAATAGCTTCCCCACTGAGAACTGTACTAAGCGTATACAGAAGATATCATCCTGAATAAATACAAAAATAACATTTTTCTTTTTTTTCCTGGCTTTTAAGACACATCTTTTGCAACCTACTAACTGATTGGTGAATCATCATGTCATGCTGTCATTTGTAGAAGTGCAACAGGTGGAGAAACAGTCATCTGTGATCCATCAGAAAACATTTCAGGGTCGAAATGGGAGTCATGGGGCACCCTTACAGAGCGATGGAAAGCAGCCTCTGAAGAAGGTCTGTAAGAACCCTGGATCACAGCATTTGTGGTAGGTCCGTATATTTTATATGAAGCTACTAGAAGCCATGTTACCCAATCATTCATGCAAGTGTCAAAGCAAGGCAGTACCACAGCTACTGTTGTCTGATGGGCATTAAATCAGACATCCAACATGTATGCATTGCAATACAGTCCTTAATTACTTGATTACATACTACGTTGATGGAGGGCCTGTCTCATCCACTGCCCAGAGTGAACTCAGTGGGATAAATCAGCTGCATAGCAAAGCTCTGTTGTGTGCAGGACTCTGCCTTGCTGCTGGAGGCACAGAAAGGGAAGGAGGGAGTCAGTGATCTGCCTGCAGGGACAAAAGGGCTAGCTGCAGAGCAAGTCATGTGAACTCAAACTTCCCAGAGGCTGTTGCTAATTGTGTCACTAATTCTGTGGTAACTGTGATATTCAAATGTATGGCACAGGGTGTGTTTTGCAACAGTTCTGGCAAAGTACAACTGCAGTGAATGCTGATTAGTGTTATGCTGTGAACAAAGGAATTGCTGTTGATAGTGTGGTCAGTACAGGAGGAAAATATGCTAAAGGTATCCCAAAAATATGCATTCTGATCAGCACATACATCTTTTTTTTTTTTTTTTTTTTTTTTTTGTCTGAGCTGTAGGAATTGTGCCAAATTCAGCTGGAAGGATGTTATGCAAATAAACATGAGTGACATGAAGCTGCAGGATTAGTATTGTTAGTGATGGTAAAAGAAAGTTATTTAATGCTACACATGATAGTTACTGAATCATGCCACAGAGAGGAAAAAAGTCCCTTAGAGTTTGTAGAGTTTGGTTTATTCTTGTCCTTCCCATGTGAATATCTGGGAAAAGGCATCCTATTCCTTTTTATTATTATTATTATTATATGGTCATATAGAACAGGTATTTTATTTCCTTGCCATCTTCAGGAAGCTGAACCAGTGGGACAATTTGGACTTAAACTTGGAGATGGGGACTTTAAGACAATAAAATGAAGTGACCAGTAAGAGATGAAAATTTCTCTAAGCCTATGGGCAGGAGGAGGTTGGGGTCTGCAACATGCCTGACACAGAAAGGAGGTACAGAATGCATATTACAGTCTCCCAAGAGGCTTGTTACTAGTAAATAATTTTGTCCCTGCAAAGGACTCCACAGCTGTATGAGTGGACATACACATTTTGGTATCATGATATGGGGTTGGCCCACACCTTTACACCTGACAGTGCTGAACCCTGCTAAGCATAGGGCTTGGTCTGGTCCTTGTGGTTCTCCAACCTTTTATGTACTGGTTCCATTCCCCAGTATGACCTCCACCTCACTAAGTCTGGTAAAAAACAGGAGTTATTTAATTTTCAAGTAAGTGTTTTGATATGTCAGCTCTCCTGTGACTAAATATCCTGCTACTTTTTTTAATTTTTAAGCGTTCACAATTGTCCCCATTTCTGCCTCTTGAGAACATATTGTGTTTGCTTTCATTTTCGTTATGCTTTCCCCTAAAAAAAAAAAAAAAAAAAAAAAAAAAAAAAAAGTAAAAAGTACAGGGCCCACTAAATTTGTGAAACAAATGGAAAAATGATCCCTTTGATTTGCAGATACTAGCAAAATCAAGGCAAGACAAACTTTGAAAAGCCAGTTCAAAACTATAAATAGGGAAGAAGGGAAAAGCAGAAAAACTAGAGGGAAAGAAACAGCAGTCAAAGTGACTTATCTTTTAATTTTTTTTTTAATTTTAGTTTTAATGGAGAGGGAGAAAGGACTCGTATTAAGCTAATCTTGCCAGATCCTAATGAGACTTAGCATATTTGCAGGAATGGTTATACCGTTAAAAGCAAAACCCTTTAGAGTATGTAATAAGTTAATTTTCTTGGCAGGATTAGGAAATAATCAACAGAAGAGAATCAGTAGAGACAGACAATCACAAGAGAGAACAGGGAAAAATATGTTCACGGATATGTCTGGCTCACAACTTAGAAAATAACCAAAAAGGGATAGCTGGGTCTCAGTTTAACAAGGTATTTAATTATGTGCTTAAAAAAGTATGTAAACTGACTCAGTAATTTTGTAGATGACCTCAGCAGAGGTTTTCTAAGTTATTCTATGATTAATCTCAGCAATATTAACTTTTTGATGTTTAAGGACACATTTATGCCAACTAGGTAACTCAATGTGAATTTTCTGTTCCACAGCAGCAATCATTTACTTCCTGTGTTTACAAAATAGCTAGGCCCTAAAGAGTTAATATATGTATTTTTCTTCTTGCCTGCACTGAAAACAAGATCAGTAGTAGGTTTATTACATTGCCTAAATCATCATTCCTGACAGACAGGAATAACCTTTTGCAAGATTTTTTTCTAGCTGGATGACTGAGGACAAGTTAACTCCTAGTTCAACCCTATTATGTTTGAGGCTGTTTTCTCCACAGTGACTTTGATGTTTAATAGAGGACCAGAGTGGAATCATGAGGAACAAAATTTTTAAAAGTATCCATTTGCCCTGCACTGCTTGATGCTGACATGATAAATACAGCTTATTTTTGAAAGGTATTTTGGAAAGATCCATCCAATCTAACCTGAGTCTAGGCTATGCAAGTTATCTCAGCTTCCCTGTTGCAAATGGCAAGAGACTGGCTATTCAACCTATCCCTAAATAGACCCATAATTTAGGATGAATCTCTGTTCCCCTCTACTGACCCAGTGACTACCTAATTGCTATGTAGTATCAGAGGATATGGGAATGACTTTCTGACAAGGAAAGGCCTTTTTGTTTTGCTTAGATGTTATTTAAAACAACAAACATCAGTTATTCCAAAGCTTTAAGGTTGTTTCAGTTTATTTGACTTATGTTTAGCTGATGAGTTGCAGTTTTCTTCAGTATTATTCCAGGTCATTGTTTCTGAGGAGTAATGGTTTGGGTGTAGAGTAAATTTGAGACGTTTAGCAAGATAATTTTCAGCAGCATATAACCATGAAGGAGATGTGCAAGTTCTTCTTGTGAAGCAAAACTGTCAGTGGGTTCTACACTTCTACTAAGAAGTCATGGCAGGGTGCTGTTCCAGCTCTGCCTACTTAGTGGACATGATATCTAAGAGATACTTCAATGGGAGTTAGATAAAGCATTGAAAGGTCTACTGCTTTGAGTATCACTAGGTTTGAAATGAGTTAAAGCCAATGTTTACAAGAGCTTGATACTGTACTTGGCTTTGCACTTCTCCTGCTCCATCCCCCAGAAAGACTACAGCCCCTTGGCCTCATGACCCTAGAGTGTTTTCATTTTTTTTTTTTCCAGCTCTCATCCTGTCCCCAACTGATTTATCAGGATTTTAAAGTTTTCTATTCCCAGAGGCAGGGTGCAAAGCTCCTTGTCCATTTAATACCAAAAGAGGTCACAATCCCTGCAGGAGGACATAACAAACCTACTCTGCTGTTGTTTATGGAGAAGAACTGTTTGAATACTCAGGACATGCCTGCTTCATTTGTGAACACATTCACAGCTTATAAGGGCTATTCAAATGCAAGCATAAATATAAAAATATCTGCACCAGGCACATTCACCTTATTCATGGTAAGTCACTCTTAACTTCGAAAGCTTTAGTTATCAGTTCACTGAGCAGCGTTTATCCCTTGTAACTCCATGATGAACAGCCAATACTGAACACTCAGCAATAGAAGTTTGTCCTCCAATAAAAAAACAGTAAAATCAAAAACATTCAGTAAAAACAAAAACATTCTCCTTTACTTGGTATGCCCCCCAAAAGGACAAAATTAAAGGATGAATGGAAAAATGCAATCATTAATATAATACCATAGACTATACTGTAATAAAATAAGTAATTGTAGCATTTCTTATGAATTCCAAATAACGCATAACTAAAGGCTTAAAAAGTCTTCACCCTGCTGCTTGTGCCAATTGTATTTTTCTTAGCTTGAATAATAACAAAAAGTTTTCCTTTCCAGTTATATAGAGATTTTCAGTGGCAGTTAGAATGGTGTAGAGACAGATAATGTGAACAGGGGAAGTTTTACAATTAAGTGCCATTGAAAATCCCAGTAGGTATTGATCTTTCAGTGTCTTTCAAATTCTCATATATGTATTATTTTAATTAGTTTTATTGAAGTGTTTGTATGTGGTGGAACAATCCTGAAGTGCATGAGCTGTGACTACCACAGAATGCAGACTTGTTACACTTAAGAGCTTCTACACTTAACAGCTCTTCTAGGCATATATTAGTATGATTAAGACATCTCTTGATCTTACATGTTGAAGTCTACATTTGGGAGTGATTTGACTTGACCCAACTTCTTTATACAAGTGTAGCAGATCAGAACCTATATGTTTTGAGCATCCATTTCTTACAATAGTATGATCCCACACTGTAAGAGTGTCCTCTTACATATATCAGCCCATAATTCTCCCCAAAGAGGAATGGCTTATTATTTGTGTCTATTTCCTCTCAGGATATCTTTCAGGATTTTACCTCGGAAGGAGCCATATGGTCGATGGATTAAAATGTCAGAAGCTGTTAGACAAAATAATGCTGTCTGTATATAGCAGTCTTACTGCAAAATCTTGGACACCTTTCACTTACCAGACTTCAGAGGCTCAAACTGTGGAATTTTCCTTGGATTTCAGGGGATGGCAAGTTAAGGTAGCATGTGCACAGTCTGAGGTGTGGAGGCCATTAGTGGGATTTGGTGGGTGCCTCCAGTCTGGAATAAGAAAAGTGTGTGCCAAACTTCCAAGTACAAGTGGAGATAAAATAAGGGAAGGTTCAAAGGAGATGTGAGATTTGGCTGCACCTGGAGCAGACTCTGTCCCCACTTTCACTACACTGCCTATGTAGACCATAGGGATTAAGCTGTTAGGGTCCTAAAGACAGGCAGTATGAAATAGTTTCTTTGTGTCCTCAGGTCCACACCTCTTTTCTTCCTCACAGCAAAACCATCACCCAATAGTCTACAGACCTTTCTTGGGCTTGAGAAGTAGTTCCTGGACTCCTAAGGATGAAAAGCAAATCTGTTGATGACAGGCTAAGATTTGTTATGGGGCTATGGGTCTGCTTACCCCAGTCTTGGGCCTACCTGTACACTCAGGCAACACTCACTGTATACATTATACATATTGCTTTCTTTCTGGGAACAACAACAACAACAAAAAAGGCAACAGTAACTTATCTGTAATTGTGATCACATAATTTCTTTTCATAATGTCTTAAAGTATTGCTACAATACAGGTCTCTTCTTGCCTGTGCCTTGGATATGAATCCAATACAGGCCAGTCAGGTGTTACGTTCGTAGATATTCTTGATCAACTCTTGGCTTTCATTACTGAACCTAATAGCATGAGCCATATCTGTAAATTAATTTGCATTGAATAAAAGAAAACAAGAAAAAGTTGGGGAAATTAAATCCCACCAAAATCAAACAGCTTGCATAGTGTAGTGTCTAGAACATTTTGTGTTGGCCTTGCGCATGGTGATTTGAGAATGCAGCAGTTATTGCATGTCATTCAGCAATTTCCTGTATGAGTCAGTACAGAGGTATTTATCCCCAAGGAACATGCAGAAACCTGAGTTTTTCAGTCACTTGAAAGTGAAGAGGACAATGCACATGAGATTGAAAACTTTCCAAGTATGCTTTGTGGTGTGGTCCATAGCCCTGAACTAGTCTTTAGTGTCTGGAAAGTGTTCAGTGGCCCTTCCAGCCAGCCTGTAAAGGTTATTAAGTGCTTTTGATTCAGTTTGTTTAGATCCAACTAGGGTGGTCTTTTCTAACTCTACTTTCTGTGATTACATTAGAAAAATGAGTTTCTCATTCATAAGGACAAATTTCCATTAGGCCAAATTTCACTTTCACTTTGGAAAAATGAGGTTGTGCTATTTCTAGCATCTTCAGGAAAATTTGGGCTCACCTGCCTGCAAACACCACTGAAATTAACTTTCAGCAGTTGTCTTCAGAGCTTCCACATTCATTAAAGTTTGCAAAACATTTACTTTGTCAATGTAGCTTTTTAAGTAGAGAAACTATACATATATATAAATACTAGATCAGACTTCTCCCTAGTACACATCACCTTGTACAAATGTATTTTTATTCTTGTCTGTGGCTCCTACATATTGCAATAGTGTGGGCAGCAACAGCTCCTTACTGTGATCAAGGAGTCTTCGATTTTTTTTTTTTTTTTTCTTTTTTGCTGAAGTTCACAAAATACTCCCTAATCTTGGAATGCAGGCTACAGGTTCCTTTGGATCAAATGAGGTTTCTCTCCTTATTGTTGCTATAGTTCAACTGAACAGGGCATCGGTAGCAATTTGAGAGAAAAGTACTTCTAAATGTTCTTAGAATTTGTTCTGTAATTAGTACTTGAGTTTATGCAAGACTGAAGTGCACAACTACAATGGGAGATGTGAATCCATCTATCTGGTCTTAATAAACTTTGTCATTAAAATCCAAATTTGTGGTAGAAAAAAGCCATAGCTCAATTGGTTTTCATTTTTCCTTATCGTATATTACCCTCTAGTGGCTGAGTCTTTGAGCAACATCTAAAGCAAAGACGAGAAGTTAACTGAGTTTTCATGCAGTGTCTTTTATCTGAGCATACATGACTACTACACTCTAGATATGTTTTACTTATTTTTTAAACTTTCCTCAAAACAGAAAAATTTTGAAAACAATCCCAATCAGCTAATCTTTGCAGGAAATAAATGTGAGGAAAAGTATCATCTTGCCAAAGCTGAAAAATGGTCTTCAACATGTAAGGAAGAAGAGAGTGCTTGACCCTGTTGATTAAACACACCCCTTGCTTTTCCCTGTTCAGGCACAAATTTCCAGACTCAGACTCTGAATGTAATTTCTATTCCCCCCACACCATGTGCGTGTTGCAGAATTTTACCAAATATGCAGTAAAAACTTTTGCAAGGTATGAACAGTCATGATGGGTACTTCAGTTTTGACTGCTTTAGCCTTTTGAATTGGTCTGGTTTGGTTTCATTGGTGGGATTTTCTTTTGTTAACGAGAGATTCTAACCCTTGGAGATCTGGAGAAAAAAAAAAAAAAAAAAAAAAAAAAAAAAAAAAAAAAGGGTTGAGGCAGGATTGCATGGGGCAGCCTTTCTCTCTGGCAAGCCAAATGGCCTGGGGGAGCCAGCCCCGGAAAAGGGGGCCCTTAGCCCTCCCAGTCCTCCTCCTTCCTCCATTTGAGGGCATCTTCCAGGCCTCTACCAACACAGCCACCTTTGGCCTCGCACGGGCCACAGCATCACAGAGCCTTGCTGAAGTCACAGTGGCCACCAGTGCTCCGCCTTTGCCCTGGGCCCTATAAAACAGCCTCCCCCCCGCAGCTGGTCCACCACTTGCTCAGCTACTCGGGCCTCTGAGAGCCAGCATATGCGGCAGGAAGAAGGCTAGAGAAGGAGCAAGGCAAGCGGCAGCCCTCCTTGGTGTGAGGACAGCGATGCAGTCCAAGGAAGCATCAAGAAGGATGGCAGCTAACAAGAAGTTGTGTCATGAGCAGAGGGACAACACCTCTGGCACAAATGGCATCAGTGCCAGAGGGGCCTCTTGTGCCCAGCCCACAGACACGTATCAGCAATATCATTGGCACTGCAGTGACGTGGGGAACAGGCTGGCCCCTCAAACATACAGCAACAAGGGATCTGAGCCTAACTAGCAGTGCAGTGGTGGTGTGGAGTGAAGGCAGGAGCATGAAGCAGACAGCTGTGGGGATCAGAGGCATGGCTATTGGCCAGAATACAACGTGAGTTCCAGCCATGGCCATAAAACAGATGGCAGCGTCAAACCCATGCATTAAAATCAAGCGGAGAGTGGCATGAGACCACGGCATGGAACTGCATGACCCCCTGGTTCGGAACCCTGGCCTGAAAATATTCCTGATGGAAGGCGTCCTGTGTGGGCAGTCCTGGGCAAGGACTGGCTTGTCCTCCTGCCTAACACCATGGAGCACATGGAGCTGGGTCCACAAGAAGCAGTGGAGGAACTGATGGAAGTGGATCAACCTCAGCCAGATCAGACCTGGGACTACCCCAGCAGGTCTTTGCTCAGTGCCATCAGAGAGCACCAACAGCTTCACAGCAGGGCCCGACAAGCTCCCTACTCATCACTCAGGCTCCATCCCAAGCATTAGCTTGGAGCCACCAAACACCCGGCAATAAAGAACTCTTGCCAGTTCTCAGGGGTTGCGTGAGTGCTTCTTTCCCATCCGCCAGCCCTTGTGTGAGAGGAAGCAGGCCTTCTGAACAGAGCCTCAAGGAAGAGCATGAAAGGACCCAGCTCCCTTTGGGCTGCTGCGCTGGGGTGACAGGAGGAGTCCCTGAGGGCCACCATGCACTTTTAACATTTGTTCAAATAGACTGAGGGGTGAAAATAGTAGTGTGTAAATGATTATAAGTGGCTGATTTCTTATATTGAGAGTGAGTTTCTATATCTGAGTAATTGGTAATGACAGACATGGAGAAGACTGAGGTACTCAGCAGCTTCTTTGCCTCCATTTGCACTGGTAGACAGTCTTCCCCAGTCTTTCATTTCCCTGAACCTGTAGATGGAGGCTGGGGGAGCAAAGTCCCACCCACTGTAAGTGAAGAGCAGGTTCAAGACCACCTGATGAATGTAAACAGGTACAAGTCTATGGGGCCTGATGACATGAATCCCAGGGTCCTGAGGGAACTAGCTCATGGAGTTGCCAAGCCCCTTCCATCACAGCTGAAAAGTCCTGGCATTCAGGCAATGTCCCTGGTGAGTGGAAAAATGGAAAACATCATGCCCCTACTCTTCAACAACTAAAGCAAAGAATTGAATAAAGAGCACTTCTCTTCAACAGTTAAAACAATTAGGAGACATTTCTTCTCAGAAAGAGAGGTGTGGCATTGGAATGGGTTGCCCAGGGAAGTGGTGGACTCACCATCCTTGGGGGTGTTCAAGACAAGGTTGGACATGGTACTTAGGGACATGGTTTGGTGGGTGACATTGGTGGTAGGGGGACAATTGGACCAGATGATAATGAAGGTCTTTTCCAACCTTAATTTTTCTATGATTCTGTGATTCTATAAAAACATTCCCTAAAAATATATAAAGTCCTATTTTTATCTTCTCTGACAGCTTTCTGGTCTAGGTGACGAATAGGAAAGGCAAAAAGGCAACAAGTTTAAATATCAAAAACTTAGGAAAGGAGGAGTGTATTAAAAATTTCCCTTTTTGCACATGGTTGTCATGAAAGAACAATTATTTAAGGTTCATATGGAATAAAATTGTTTAAATTTCAGCTTCTATTTCTAAATTCAAATTCTTTTAAGGAAAGTTTTGGAAGGATTTATATACCCTAAATTGACCAGTATGTGTATCTCAAGGGATTAGTCAATGCAATCACTAAAATGTCTTGCATTGCTCAGTTTGTTCATTCTCAGTAATCATTCAAAATTTATCAGTCAGAACAGTGTGTCTATTATTATTGACAAATTAACAGGCTCTCATCAGTTTAATTCCAGTTAAACCAAGGAAATAAATCTCAGAACAATTAGGTAACTTTTCACACTTCTCTTAGTTAGGAAGAAATAGAAAGACAGAGACTCAAATGCATATTTCCTTCACAGCAATTAAATTAAATTGTATATTTCTCCATCTTTGGTTACATTAGAAATTTGCAGTGCGTAGTCATGATGTGCTGTTTACAGTGCCACAGTTAATCAGTTATGTGATAATAGCTCTGTTCTGACAACGATTTACATAAATAACCAACTTGGTTATAATTATGAATGTAAGAACAGAACATTCAATTTGAAATTATATCACTGCAGTATGATTCCCTTGTTTGTTGTAACTAACAGAAAAAAAATCAATTAAATTTGTATACCTGTCTAGGAGTTACATGTTCCATGTGATATATTTAATGGCACTATTTTCCTTTAGCAAATCTTTCCATAAGAATTATATCAAAGCAAACTCAGCAGGCATGCTTGATGAAGTCTTTTCAAATCAACATTGAATATTATTGAAAATTCATTCAGGATATACTGGAGCTTGGAACTCCAAGAATTTGGATATTAAATTGATCACAAAACCATTCCCAAAATATGATCAGATCAATACTTGTTTGTAACTGCTCTTTCTGCCCACCCAAAGGTGCATTCCTGTAGTGACAACACACTGTATGAGTTTCCCCAAACACATTAGCTTTTCCTACCTACACATTTTTCTAGTCAAACATGAAAATCCTAGCTATGTATTCAAAGGACAAGTGCTACACTGTGTATTCATTTTTTCCATCTGAGCAATCCTAGTTAGCAATATAGCACTTCTAGATGAGTTGAATCTAATAGTAACACTATTAGTATTAACTCGTGCTAATGGTAGTGATATTCAGGATCATGTAACTACTTAAGAGGAGCTTTTCTTGTTCATCTGCAGCTTGACAGAGTCTAGGCAGTGCGAGGTTCCTTGTGTCCCCCCTGCCACCCTAAAAGCAAAGCTTTTGCTAAGGTGTTTTTGGAGCTTCTACAGGGCACCAGTGTGACCTGTCCTGTCCTTATTGCTAAAAAGTGCAGTGCTCTGGAACCAGATGGGGAATTTCCAGTAACTTCTGTTACACAGCAGCAGTTCTACTTCCATTTTATCATCAGTTATCATTAGTACTTTCTAAGCCCTTTGTGATCAGGACACGGTGTTAATAGGACAAGTGCTAGTGTAGGAAAAACAAGGCTTAATATTAGGTTTAAAAGACTTGAACATGAGGAAAGCAAGGGAGGCATCATTCCAGACTGTTTATACTTCTTACATGTGCAGAAAGAGTCCCAAGGTCTCTCATAATGGGACCAGGAAAAAACCTCCCAGGTACAAGTGACAGTGCTGGGAAATTAAGGTAATCTTGACTGTGCCATGCTTAGTCTAGTATTAAACAGAGACCATCTCTCATAACACGTGGGATGACACATCCTATGGTATGCACATAGATGAGGGTTAATCTTGCAAAACCAGAATGAACACTGTAAGTCAAGTCACTGAAGAAAAGATTGCCAGTTCAAAATTCCTGAGATATATTGTATGTAAGGACTCAAATCTTTCAAGGTGCCTATGTGTCATAGTTTGTACTTATCTCTATGATTTGTAAGTTCTTAAGCTTTCTTACATTTTAGCTAGTTTCATTTTTTGGCCTAAGTGGAAGAGCCAAAGCAATAGAAAAAAAGTAATGAAAAGTTCCCCGTCTTTGTATCCTCCTTCTTTCTTCATGCCTAACCAGGTGCCTGATCAAATTAAGTACAGAATTCTAATAAATGTTGGAGCTTCTCACATGTCTCTTTATCTCACCTCTTAGCTTTTCTGCCATGTCATAAGGAATTAATTAGTTCTGCTGAGTTAAGAATAAAGTCACACCCTCTCTGGGGTTTTAGATGAGGCCTTCTGTGGTGTTTAGTTCAGGTGAAGGCTTGGGTGAAAAGAAATTGTCTCAATTCCTCACTGCAAAGAATAACCACATGATATTTTGAATATTAGAATATCTGAAGTGTTTTTATATGTTAAAGGAGGAAAAGTCCCAGGGCTGTTGAGAATATGAAACTGCTGAGAGTATCACCACAAGGTTCAAACTTTTCCACCCACAATAAGGCTGGTCAGTGCTAGTACAGAAGAGCCCTGAACTCTGTTTCTACTATCCCTTTTGATTTCAGCCTTAGGGGCAGTGAGGAAATTACCACTAAAACTCTAGAGCCATAAAACTTAACATCCTAGTGACCACCGAGTTTAGATTCTGCTCATGAAACCATTTTCATCTCTTTGGTGTAACTTCAGTAAAGACTATTATTTCTCAGAAACGGAATTATTTCCAAGTAAAATCATTCTCTTTGAATCTCTTGTATCTTGCCTTACCTTGCTTTGTCTTACGTGAAGGCTGCTTTGTTAGCCTCCTTCCAAGGCTCAGAGGTAAAAGGACACAGGTGCTCACAGCCAATTCCTAGCTGAAACACCTTCCTAAACACACCATTTTTGTTGGAAGGTATAAATTACTATGGTGAGGAGCTTAGTACAGCAAGGGAAAGATTTAAAATAAGAATGTGTTGTTTTGGCTCTGTTGGGACTCTTTAAAATGCCCAAGTCTATGTGTGTTATTACTCTGATGCTCTCTGGTAAGATAAGAATATGATAAATTCCTTAGATTCATGTTTAAAGCTACCTCTTCCTAGCAAGTGCTTTCTGCTTGGCTGTCTTCTTGGTGTGTGAATGCTTATGGAGTAGAAATCTCCGGAAATAAGCAATTAAACAAGCTGAGGTGTACTTGAAATTATCTACCTGTAGTTTCTCATGATTATAATTTTTTGAAGGAAGTGGATCTTTCTTTCTTATGGATCTCCAAACTGTGAAGTTTAAGTCATGCTGGATATCCTGAGAGATCTAACTTTCTTATGGTATGTCTTTGTGTTTGTTTGTTTTTACATTTGCAAGTGATTTGAGGATTACAGAACAAGTGAAGTGGTGGCCCTTATCATTTACAATGAATTTAAAAATATATGAATATTGCTAATGTCCACCTGAATATTTCTGGCTAAGGTGGTGGTGACAGCTATTACATCTTCACAGACAAGTTCCTTGTTCTCACAGAATGTTATTCCTCAACAAACCACATGTACAGTGTAAATATATTATACTTCCCTTTAATTTTCCAACCTAATTAAAGAAATAAACACTTGTTTCCTGGCAGCCTACCTTCTTTTGTTAACTCTTTTGCAACCTATAGCATATATGAAAATACATATTTTATGAAGTTTGCCAATGTAGCAAAAATAAGCATCATAAACAAGACTGCTGTTTGAGCCTACAAATAATTAAGTTAGGAAGCATGTGATGAAACACTGTCACTCCCTGAAAATGTTCCTACAAGCTCTTAAACTCTGTTATCTCATGATTTCAAAGGCAAAAACTCAATAGTTAAAAGCTGCAGAATTTAGTCAAAGGTAAGGGGGAGGGGAAATAGTGAGAAGAGAATAAAATGGATGTTCCTGTCTGTTCACTGATGCTTTATTGTGTCATGAAGGTCGTCACACTTCTGGGTCTCAACCCTCTGCTGAGTGCTGCTAAGTGTCTTTGAGAAGAGGCTTCAGAAATGCCTCAGTAGTGCTCTGTGGACCTGTGGCCTGCTCATCACCTTGATTAGCTAAACACAGAACAAAGATAATGATCTGTCAAACATCTTTAATCAAAGCTCTTACACATGGTTTGTTCCCTGTCAAACTTAAACTGCAATTAGGTTTTGGCTTTAGCAGCCTGTCAGCTGCACCCAGACTGGGCACATCAGTGCAAACAGTGCGTTCTTCCTAAGTCTGAGTACTTCATTTCTGAAAGGAGCTATCTCAGCCAGACCAGGCATGTCTACCACTGTGAACGTGTAAAGGAAATGTTGTCCCAGATACCTTCTAAAAAGCTAAAGCTTTATATAAAGACTGCCAGTCGAATCCTCCTTTGTGCCACCTGTGATGGTGGCTCTTCTGGTATGTGTTTAATGTGTCAGTGTAAGGTTGCAGCCAGTGACTCAATTTACTAAATGCTGCCTGTCTGTGGGCTGAACTACAAATCTGAAGATATTTCCTTGTCTATTCCTACATCTATGTAGGGTGAACAGGAGGCCTGCTGCTTGGCATTTGTTGCATGGGGAGGTTGTGCCAGACTCTTGAGAGTGGCTTTTGGTCAATTCTGACCTCTACTACCCCAGAGGAAAGTAGAAGAGGCTGCTGTCCTCTGACATGAATTTTTAGGGAGTCAAGAACTAGTCCGTGCTGATGTGTTTTTATTTCAGTGGATTTTTCCCAAACTATAGAGAGGTGCAATTGGAAGCAGAACCTGTCTGCACAGGAGGCTGACTTAGGCTTGTTTAAATAGATATGCTGGCCACCTATTCCTATGTTACTCAAAACCTTGCCTGTGATAGGTTAAGGTTCGGCCCATGAAGCCACTTCGATGGGAAGATGTGCAAGGGAATTTTTCAAGTGGCATCTTCTTTCACCTCCTGCTCTAGCATCCGACACATGACGCAGTGAGTAGCTGAAGCACGGTCATGCCGAGTGAGGGGAGACCCATCTCATCAGCTCTGCTCTTCTCTAACATGAATGCAGCAGGATCAATAACGTGTGAATGGTATCCAGCCCTCAAAATGAGTGAAACTATGCCTTTGTAAGAAAATGCAGAAATTAGGGAAGATTTTCTTTTGGGGCTTGTAGGAAGAATCTTGGCAAAATAAAACTGCAGCTTTTCTCTCAGCATCAAAATGGAATATTTTTCTACCCTTCATTTGTCTCATCAAATAGAATCCTTTTAATTTCTAGGTCATCTCTCATAGCTTCAGTTTAATATCCTTAAAATATATTTTTGATTTGTCTTCAAAATGAAGAAGTTCCTACATTGTTTTTAGGATTTGTGTTTCCTGGCAGAAATCCAATGGAGGCACCCAGAAATCTGCTGAGACAAAGTTCAGCACAGCAGTAGTGCTCATGAAGCTGGAAGTTCATCCAGAATTCAGGAGCCAGCTAGAAAGTCTTGATTTACTTCATTCAGAAAGTTTAACTCGTGTGAACAAAGTACTAGTTTGTTGCTATTTGTCAGGAGCTTCTGCCTCAGCCTGAACTGGAGGTGCTGGCAGTCATCCAGATTGCCGTAAGGTCTAGGTAATAATCTGACCTTGTTCTGTGGGTATTTAATAGCTGGATAGCCTGTCGCAGCTTGAAACAGATTCCATCTGTGCTTGACTGCAATAAACCTAAGTGCCAAATACAAAAGAGCAAAAGAAAATGAAACTGGTTCAGCTGACAGTTTGATTCATTCTTTAAAAGTTTATGTAAACTCTGTTTGACATCTCTATTCCTGCTCACACTCAAGTCTGTTGCAAAGGCAGAGGGGAGGAAAAAAGGATTCAAGTGTTACTTCACAGAATTTGTTCTTCTGTTGTTGGAAATGTGAGCATTTGAGCAATTTTCCTTAATTCTGCAAATATAATGTAGCATCAGAAGTTAAAATAAAAGGAAGAATATGAAAACTCCAATTAAATGTATCTTGGAGAAGTCTTGAGGACTTCTTGTAGTATGAAGGAATTCTCCATACGAAATGCCCATACAGCCAGGCAAAGTGTTGCCTGCTTTCCCAACAGAGGCTGCCTTGCTGTGGTGCCAGGTATTTCAGCAGGGTCTCTTGCTCACACACAGCTGCATTTTTCTGCCCATGCTTTGTGTTGGTAAGGAGCAAGGGTGAGGGCATTTTAGAAATGTTTAGAAATAACTTAAGTCCTCCCATCTTGTTTTTTTTTCCTGAACACAATTCCCCATTTGTTTTGACAACCACCATATATTTATTACAATCTACCTACGCAATGGGAAAAAAAAAAAAAAAAAAAAAAAAAAAAAAAGAGCTTTGGCTCTCTCAAGAAAACAGGTTCCCTTGCTTAACTCTGTTTCTTAATTTCTTAGCCATAAAATGCCCTAAGAAAATCTCAGGAACCCCTGGGCTAGCTGATAGCTCTGCTGTTTCTATGTGGAAACAAGAATGCTTTTATTGCTATAACCACATCCATACCAGGTAGATTTTAATCGTGTCAGCCCTGCAGCTTCTGTAGATGGGGATTTGTTCTTGTACCATCTTGCTTAGTTCTTATTCCTACAGGCAGCTATCCACAGCACACCAGGTTCACAAAGTATGATGCTGCTTCTGCAGGCCTCCTGCTTTGCTAAATACAACATAGAGATTGTTGGTGTCTGCTAAGTAAACAATGAAAGATGAATAGAGAACTCGTTTTCTGACTCAGCTGTATTGGTAGCAAGACTAAAACACATTACAATGTTGCCACAGAATGGTGGAACAAGGTAAGATTATTGCTCATTTAGGAGAGTCAGAGCTATAATTTCAGAAGTGTGGGTACTTCATGAGTAATTACTTGCCTTTTGAGCACAGAGACATTTACCTGATAAGAAAGTAGATAATTTTTCTTCATGCTTAGTAGCTTCAGAAACTCAGACAGATTCAAGTTCCTATGTCTGCCTGACAAACTGATCAAAATTCAGTGCTTGTAGAAGCTTTGGAGATATTCTCCCATACCAGCTGTTGTATCTGAGGGACTAATGAAATCTAACCACAGTACAAATACTTCTAGAGTTGAGTCCTTAACAACATTTTTGTAATTTAGAAAATAAATTTCAAGCCTTCTAAACTTGCTGGTAGTTGGGCAGATTTGGAGTTACCTGCAATTTGAACGTGATACTCTGCTTTCTGCTTAAGACAATCTTGAACTAAACTGTCAGAGCTACTAAGAAAAATACAGAATAGCAAGATGTTGTCTAGAGGTGGGATGTCCTTCAGCACTTCATGAAATCCTTACAAAACTACTAAAGGCAATAGTAGGGTCTGTGTCATTCAATGGTTGGTTCAGCCCTTGGAAAGTGCACCAGTTTGATTTTTAGGCCATAATTCCAAACTAGGGATGTGCAAATGTTTAAACTTGGCTTCATTTAAACATGGTAAGAAACAAGAGAAGGCTTGAGGGAACAGACTTGCACTCCGGCAATGCTTCCCTTCCCTCCCTTACCCACTTTATGGCAAGATAGTCATGTCTGTAATGTGAAGTCAATTCGGCTTTAACAAAATGCCTTGTTATTCTGATACTTTTTAAGCTCCTTTCGGTCATTGCACCTATTAATCAAGGATGCTGGGACAAGGGGTGTGTGTAATGCTGATGTCTGAACCCTGTGGGACCTACAAAGAAAGCAAAGTTGAGACTGAAAACTGTGGTTTAGGATACATTGTGCTTTGGAGTATCATCTCAAAGTTGGAAAAGTTTGCTTCTTACCCCACAGATGTCAAATTTCATGACAAAGAGCTTGTTTCACCATCTGTATTTGAAACAAGGCTCTAGAGAAACAAGAGCCTTTTTCAATGAAAAGGGTACCTTTCTTATAATTCTTAAAAGATAATATGGAATTTTTGTTCACCTCAAGATTATATCATTCCTCTAATCTAAATATGGGTTTGCATGTGTTTTTTTCTCAGACCACACCGCTCTTGTCAAAACTGTCTAACTTTCAAAGACTACAGAGAGAACATTGCAGAACTGAGAATCTGATTTGGGAATACTATGTCAGTGGTGTTCTGACAGTGTTTTAACAAGGGGATCCACAAAACAGTTCCCTTTTAGCAGCAGCGAAACCTCTAGGGAAACTTGTGGGTATATGTCTGCCAAGATGAAAGATAGACTGAGATTCATGGTAAGATTGTAGAATACAAAATATGATTGTGGTGTGTTTGTGATACATTTCTACTGTTAGTTGGGTGATTAAAAAAAAAAAAAAAAGCCAACAAACAACAAGCTTCTAACAGAGTACAACACAATGGTTTAGAAAACAAATAAGAGTGAATCTTTCTTTTTGGATTTTTTTTTTTTAAAACTAAAGGGATGAATCACGAATTTGTGAATCGGTAGCAGAAATGTAGGAGAGCCCTCCACTATGCACTACTTGAGTACATTAAGAACAAGCCCTTGCACATGAAAAATAACAAATCAAATATTTTGGGAAGATGCTACATTCATGAGATGTGTTCTTGTTATGACTGCCACAACAGGGATATAACTCAAAGGTCTGAGGCTGAAATGAAAATCCAGGACCTGGACTGCATGGCGGAAGTCTGACCTGCTGCAGGAGCAGGCTTCCAGCCAAACAGCCCAGCTGCTCTCGGCCTGCCTAGAGGCAGCCACACACAGTCACCAGCTGGTTTACTTCTGGCCTCAGAACATTTGTCCTGCTTTCAGCCATCCCCTGGCACCTCTGTTTTGGGGAGAGAATACTGTATAGGTTCTGTCCATGCACCATCTCAGTTAATGAAGAAATTCTCTGGAAGGATGCTGGGATGCTGGTTATGCCTAATCTCTTGATTTGTTCCCTTCAAAGCACTACTTAGCGGTGTGTGAGAGAAATTAACTTCAGAATATATAGTTGGTGTTAAGCCAGTTAATGGGATAAGGGTCAGAGAGGACTTTTCAGTGAGATTTGGTAAAGGACTTTGGTAGTTTTCTGCTTGTTTCTGGCATCGGGAGATGTGGTCTCTTTTTCCAGGTGTTTGATCTCAGAAATTCTTTAGAAGTAAAGGGGCTGCAGAATGCTCCTTAAAATGTCCGTGGTCTTTCCTGCTGTGTTGCTCTGAGAGACTGGTTTGTAAGCTTTGATTTAAAGGTATTCAGAGGAGCATCCCATAGCTCAGGAAGGGGCTTTTCAGGGGATGCTCTGGCCTAAGTCTCTTGTGTGGTGCTGATGATGGGGAATTGTTTCTCTTATTTATTTATTTATTTATTTATTTATTTATTTATTTTCAGGGATTGTTCCTCAGGGCAAGAAGTATGGACATACCAGCTCTTTTATCATTACTGAAATGCTTTATCTTTCTTTTCCAAGTATCATCTCCTTTTTAACTTGAATCTGCTACTGTGGAAAATGAAAGAGGAAGAAAATTGCCCCAATGAGTTTCCCCATCTCATACCCCTTTTAGTCTTGGAGGAGGTCTCTTGAGGTCATGGGACTGAAGCTACTGGGGACATTTTTCACTCACCCACAATATAGGAAGTTCAGTGTGTAAGGATTACATTGCTTTCTTATTTAGATACTCTATTCTTTAATTACATCATAGTTTTGCTGTTACTGAAGCAAGAGTTTTGATGCTCATGAAGTCACTCAGTGTGGAATAAATGGGCACAGACATCAAAGAAGCTATGGCATTTCACATCACAGTGTCCCCAAACACTGCTTTCCCTGCCTCTGTTATTCTGGCATTGGCTTAATCCCTGCAAATTCTATGTTTGCTGAGACACAGCATCAGGCTGAAGAGGACCTGTGGATGTGGAGTGGAGGGACCCCTCCACTACTGAGCAGGGGGCCGCTGCTGTAGCAGAATGGTTGCAAGGATTTCAGACAGCTGCAAGCTGTCTGCAAGCCAGGCTCTGCTGGAGAGACACCTTGCTGTGTTTTGCAACCTTTGTGTGAACTCGAGACTGCTTCAGCCCCCCAGCAGCATACTGTTGTAAAATACAACAATCCTGCTTTTCTCCACGTTCTGTCCTTGTTCCCAACCATATGCTCTTTGTGCTGGGCTCTGTTTTATTGGCCTCCCCTGAAAATAAGGGAGGTGGGTGATGAGCAAGGAGGAGCAGTATTTCCAGCAGGAAGGGCTTATAAGTACACCTGGAGAAAAACAAAGTCTACCATGTTCAGCCTGGGGTCCTTGGAAGCTTTTTGATAGGGCTTTGGCCTGTGCCGTGGAGGAGTGCCAGGGTGGTACATCACAGTACTGCACTGGGGATGTGGGTACAGCTGGCCAGAGATGTCTGATTCAGCCAAAAACATGAACTGGGAATAGAGAGAAATAACAAAAGGGAAGTAGACTGGAAAAAAAAAAAAAAAAAAAAAAAAATTGACTGTATATTTCTTTAGGAATGTCTTCATTGTTTATTAATTCTGAGATGAATTGTGATCATTAGTTTTGCAAGTGAGATCACCCATGATATGAGTCTTTAATGGGGATTTATGTAGCAGAAAGTAGACTGAAACTACTCAAATTTTCTATGAAGCTAACAATTAAAGATCAGTGGCTTTCAGTCACTGGATATTAAGGCTGGAACTGAATTTCTGATTCATAGGTAAAAAACTCACTGTCAACCTCTGGAAATTCTTTATACAATTTTTTTCCCCCCATTTTTCCATCATTTCTCTGAACAAAAGACTGACCTTGTAGTTAAAGCACATGGCAGAATATGTGTTTGTGTTACTTCAGTCAGGTAACTTAATCCTTCACTGTATTAATTTCTCAATATCAAATGCAAAGATCTTGAGTTCCAAAGAAACAGTCAAGACTATTAATGTGAAATTATCTGAGGGAAGGTAAAAATGCTTAAAATGATGTTATAAAGAAATGATGGCACTTGCAAAATGACAGGTTGAAAGAAGAATTTGTGTTAGGTAATATTTCTTCCAGGATCTTGTGCTGGTGTTCTTGGTAGATTGAGCTTTGCCAGTCCGTTTGCCTTGTGCATACCTGGATGCCATGCTCTGTGTCTTAAGAATGTGGATTACAGCAATATATGATACTTCCTACTGTCATTTGCTTTCATGTTACCTAACACAACTCAAGATCACATTAGCTGGTATTTTTTCTACTCAAAGCATCTTCCACTTGTTTTCTATGTTTGTCCTCTTCCTTGCCTTTTCTTTTCTCCCTTCCTTTTTCTTCTCCCCTCCTCTCCCTTCCAATATTCACTTTAGCTTTTTCTCCTCAAAGCTTATACAATGGTGAGATAAAATCTAATTGTGGTATTACAATGTGATGGTTTGGTTCCCAGGAAAATAGCATTCACTAATAAAAAAAAGTCTTCACATTTAATTTGCCTAGCAGGCAGCACTAGTAGTAGGAGAAAAGGCAGTGTGATGCAGAGACCAGCACAACTCTTAGCACAGACTACTGCGTGCCGGTCCACAGCAAATGAATTTGTTCAGAAGTTCCTGATTTTTTTAATACTAGGCTCAATTTGCATTAGTTCTCCAGTTCAAAAGTTTTCAGCTTGAACAATTCTTCATTTCCCATAATTAGATCTTATTGTAAATCCATTGGCAAGATTTGGTTTTGATATCGTCTTATGTCATTGTATACTTGCATTGGTCACATGGGATTTGTTGGCACACCAGAAGTGAGACTTTTAGTCACATTGGAAAATACATTAATTGCCCAATTTGAGTTTGTCACAAATGCATTTGAAATTTGATTCTAGCAGTCTGATGTCAGCAGTAGTCTCAAATTTTAATGAGATCTGGATTTAGTGAAAGCATTCACAAAGAGAATTCAGATAAATTTTAAGTTCTGGTGAACTTTTGAAAATCACTTCAGTAATTTGGGATCTTAAATGCTGTAGATGATTCCTTTATTAAAAAAGGCATAGAACCAAAACCTCGAATTAAACATGGGGATAGGTCAGAATTGGGTATAAAATGCACAATTGGTTTGTATAACGTCCACTCAGGATACACAATTCAAGTGAAACACTTCATTAAACTGTGTTTTATAATCTACAAAGCAGAAGAGGTTCTGCTGAAGTGCACTTGAAGGAAGTGGGCAGGAAGGGAGCGAAAAGGGATAAGACTGTGGTGGGGAACTTCAGAAATCCAGCTGTAATTCTTGAGGATGAAACTCATTTTGTTCGTGATGAGGCCAATGCAGAGGAGAGTGAGAGGCACTGACTAGTGAGTAGGGGAGGCTGCTGGGGAGCTACCACTAGGGAAGAAGGAGGATGGGGATGGTGGTGGGCAGGAGCAGAAGGCTGAGAGGGAATGACCTTAACCATGGTCCACAGTTTTTGGAGCAGGTTTGTGTCAGAAACAAGAAAGGGACAGGGGGTTTCTGGTGATCAGTGTGAATCCACAGTCAGCAAGTAGGGACAAAGCACTTTGCATAAGGTGTGTGCCATGCACCATCCCATTTGCACAGATGTTCTCCCTCCCTAGTTCTCACTGAGTCTACCTTGTTTGTGGGCATCCAAAGGCTCCTGATGACCTATATGGTGGCAATGTGTGGGAGAGAAGGACTTCTGTATTTCCAGTTTGGTTTTGTTTTTTATGAGTACTGAAGAGAACTCACAGAATAGCCACAAAAATTACTGAAATTGCAAGTCAGTTACTAAGATGTGAATGAAAGCCCAGAAGAACAACTTCCATTACAAGGGCAGTGGGATGGATATGGGATGGTATGAAAATCAAACAGCTCCATAGTTGATGTGAATGCTGCTCAAGAAACTTGTATCAGAGTATTTATGCTCTTCTGTGAGTTCAGAAATTCTGTTAAAAATATTCACATAGTCCAATGTTTTATTTTGCCAACAGCTGATCACTGATAAGAAATTTTGATGTGTCCATTTATCATTTATTTTTATTTGACAGTACTTGGAGTATGAAATTAAGAACCTCCTTGTTTGTACCTAATCTTCAATGAGCAATCAGAAGCTCTTTAGTTTCTACTGCTACTTCAGAAGTAACATCCCTAGATACTAGGAGTTCAGTCCTGACCCAGTGAAATGAACACAATTTTTTAACACAAGTTAAATATCCTGTTATTTAAATGGAGCAGAGATATAACTTTAGTTTTTGAGCACCTAGAAAGTATCAGCCAAATCCTGAATCCAAGGAATTCAGTGTAAAGTCACCATCCATAGTTACAGGACTATGTATCAACATGAAAAATGTGACAAGAATTGATTGGTTATGTCCAATATAACACATTAGGATAAGCATTAAAAAATTATATTTGAAAGGTCCTTGTCAGAAAATGAAGAAGACCAGCTTTATCATTTTTGTACAGATGACACTGATTTCCAGTGTGATTTTACAAAATATATATAACTTTAATAAATAAATAATAAAATACTTTTATTTTAAATCACTTTTTTACTTTTTATTATTTTAAAATAAAATAATAAAAACTTTAATAAATAAAACTTTAAAGAGCTGATTAACTGGTCAGATGGACAAGGTACACACACAGCCTGGTATATTTATAGAGAATTTGTGTGTGCTCTGCGCTTTAAGAATATCTTTATACTGTCAGAAGATGTTTGGGTTAGTGTTTTAAATTAATATGTAAAGCTTTTTTTTTTCTTATGCAATGTTTAGTGTTTCTGATGAATTTTGAGTTTGCCCTTCAGACCCAGTACAGAAACAGAAATAGGATACCACACAACACTATTCCACTGGCAGGAGGTGACGACAAAATAGTAGCACTGACTGCATAAGAGCCTGCATATTCTTTCGCTGATGTACAGAGGAATGATGTAGACGGAGCTGTGCCTGTAGCAGAAGCTGGTGAAACCCTTCTCCACCAACTTGTGGGCAGGCACACTTCTACCAGGTGACTTATGAAGGTATTAATCACAGGCTTGATTCACACTCTGGCCTTTATAATTTCATTGAATCAAATTACCCCCTGTCCCTACCATAGTGTATTTTGTTCTTTTTATTTACTGGATCTAAAGGTCTTGAAACTTTCTTTCTCTCTATCGTCCAGCTGGTGGCTACACGGAGATACCCTTCACTCCATCAGCTGGCCCACTGTGACAGCAACATCCTTGACTCAGTTTTCATACTTTTGGGGTATGACCTACAGACTGTCAGTTTTGGCTCTGGAGATGATTTGGACGAAGAAACATCACTTAAGAAAGAACACCTGGAAAATTTCTTTATTTTTATTTTTATTTTTGTCATAGAACAAAAATTTTCTGTCTGAGAGACACATAGCAGGTACATCAAGAGGAGAACTTCCAAGTTTCTCTGAGCTCTTCCTTTAGTTTGGGAGCCTGCTGAGATATTGTAGTGTGAGGGAGGAGGGGGCAGAATCCATCTGTGTGTGTGTGAACCCACTGCTTCAAGTGCAACAACTGTGCTCCTCTTAATGCTCATATGACTGTTATGACAGCTCACTTTCCTGTGACAATAAGGAACCAGTTTCGGGCTTCTTGGTTTTGTGGTCAAGTTAGATCTTACAGACCATTCTGGGGGAAGTACTACAGCAAATACAGACTTATGTCTTCTTTGAAAGGTTTACTATTTTATTACATAATAAAAGAGTCGATGAGTCACTTCTGACTCATCGTATTGTTTTATTTCCCCTAATATGTAAATGAAACCACAGAATTGTTTTGACTGGAGCTGGTTATTACATCCCTAGATAACCCATCAGCAACTGGCAGCTTTGCTGAACTAAAGCTGAGGATATGTAAATTAGTGACTGCATACTCCTCCTCTGGCTGCTCTCAGAAGGAAACAGCGATGTCTTTAACATAACAAAATTCTTTGTATTTCAAAGCAGCCATATTGAAAACTAGAACGGGGGAAATTGTGAATGCACGAGAAAGAAGACACTATTTTGAAACAACATGCAGTGCCCTGCAGGGGTAGGTAGTCCAGAATGGCCAGTTTTAACCTGTAAAGTTCTTTTATCTTGTGGTGAGTGAGAAGGTGTATGTGAGCAGCACAAACCTGACTGTGTTTCTGGAGGAATTTGCAGTGAATACTCAAAGTAATCTCAGGGGACAGAGGAGGCTGTGACTCCCACAAATTAGCTGGAGCAGGAGGAGTAATGGAGTTGTCATGCACCATGTGATGAAGAATGACATTGGACACCACATCCAGCCAGCATTGCTATCTGTTTATGTAGATCCTCTTTAGACTTCTGATATTTTATTTTTTTTATATGCTTCAGTTTTGTTGGGCTTGATAACCTCTTCATAAGGAGAATACTTCCTTTATTTTCTGAGGAAGAGAGATCACGGAATGAAAACTGCCAACTTTTCCTGAAACAAGAGTTTCCAAGAAAGATAAAATGAATCCTAAAAATTGCCATTTTACTTTGTCATGTGGTTGTTTCCATCGTGGAATACAGACCCATATTCCATAAAAAGCGTGGAATACTCTGTACCATGAAGATGGCCAGTAAATGAAAGAAAAGATGGAGGGAAAACATTCCCATTCCACCACCACCACTTGAATCTATCAAGACAACTTACTGAATAGCTGATGTTTTCCTAATGATTATAAGATGACTTTATGCTGATTCCAAATAAATCTGTCTGTATGGACATTTAAGCTCCCCAAAGCTTCCCAAATCTGAATTGATTTATACATGTTTTAGCATCTTTTTACTTTCCATATGGCACAAACATTTATAAAGAACAGGGTCACCACAGATGCTAGCACATACACCCTGCTGATGGTCAGTAGAAACATGCAAAGCACAACAGCCAGAGCATCACAAGAAGCTTAAGCTTTCTAATGGGATATTACCTATCCCTGTGCCCTATGCATGTGCTCTGATCAGTGAGCAATGCCAGTGAAATCCTGCAGGGACTTAGGTCAGATTCTCAGCCTGTGGGACAGCTGGCACAGAGCTGGCACAGCTCTGCAGTACCACTGTCTGTTCATCTCATGCAAGATTCTTTTTTGTTTGTTTGTTTGTTTTGTTTGTTTTGTTTTGTTTTGTTTGTTTTCCTTTTCTGTAAAAGACAGTTTCTGTCAGCTGATTTGACCTCAGAGGAAGATTCGTAACAAGCAAATAGCTATGTCAAGGGGAGGCAATAGCTCCAGCTGGGCTGGCTTTCATCATGACTGAGGTCAACAGAAACTTGAACTTCTGTGCCAACCCAGGGTAGGAGGTAGCCTCTGATCTGAAGCTTCTAGTAAAGGTAAAAGGCTGCCAGATGTTACTGGCAGCACCTTGTGCCATCCTGGGGTTCCTGTTACATCTCTGATGCAGGAACCCTCCCACACGGTCATGGGGCTGGTCTGAGCTACCAAACAAAAGGCACAGAAAGGGAGTTGCCAGCAGACGCTGTAGTTTCATACTACATGAACAGTGCTTTCTCCTATAAGGAGAACCATTTATTACAATTTCTTAAGTTGAAGTAAAGAGGATTTTTTAAGCTTTGACCAGGATCCCCTTTTCAACTGAATAAATCATTTTTTTAAAGAGTAGTGGCTTTAAATTTTTCTTTCTAAATGCAAATGTGCTGAAATTATTAGTGAAGAGCATTAAACTTATCTGCCTACTGCTGGTTTTCAATTAAATATATGAAATATATTTTTTATATTTTTATATGAAATGTGAAATGGAGTTGAAGATCCTCTAGGACAAACACTTGTGGTTAAGTATTTGAAAAATGAAGCCATATACATAACTGTATGCAGTTGTATATAGGTTCTGTACTACTGCCTTGTCTATATTGCATATTTTTTATGTGCCACTAATGGAAATATGCCTGTGTTCTTTCTACTATATTTCTGACTTGCTTGCCAGCAATCCTGATTCAAGTCTTAGGAAAAACTTGAGCAATTAACAGTACGGAAAGGGCAGTGTAAATGTATTCCCCCATCATGAAAAGGTAATGATAGTATTGTCACAAGGTAAGTTAATGACTTCTAGGGATTTTAATTCTGACTCTTTTCTCAAACTCATGGTTGTGCACCATCACCTGCTGTCTAGCAGTTGCAAATAAACTTTGCCATCAGTTATTTATAACTCTGAAACAGATTATAAAGTTCCTGTTTTTTTAAAACAACATGCTTTCTTGCAGAGTTGACTTCTATAGAAAGCTGTGTGGTGACTGTAGGAATATGGCTGTCTCATACCACATCCCGTGTCTGTGGTGTTTCTGCCAGCTGGCTCATGGAGCAGTGCCAGGCTCATGATGCTGACGACAACCTGCAATATGCCTTGAAGTTCCCTGCAGACTGTGGCCCAATGTGTTCTTCCGCGAGGATGCTCATAGTTAAGTCCTATGTCCTCTAAATTTGGCTGATTGAACACATATATACAATAGCAGAAAGCAGAATTTCTCATGCTAAGGATAATATTTGATCAACGCTGTTTTACTGCAAAATTTCTATCTGATCTGATCTATCTACACCGTTAAGTCACCTATACTGCACTGCAGTCTATACAGAAAGTGGTTTTCTGCTGGACTGTGTAAACATGATAGACATCTTGTTTGCTTTGGGCAAACAACAGTTCCTTCGTCAAAGGGATTTATTGTTAGGATTATCAGACTAAAGTTCTCTAAACTGATTTTCATTCTCAGATGTATAAGTAGAGGGAATTGACACAACATCTAAAATTGATATTCTTATTACATATTCACACAAGCATTGCATAGGAATAGTAATAATTAACTTGTGAGGTAGTCAGGTGTGTGTGTAACACCTGACCACAGACGAGATTCTGCAATGCAGGCTTTTCTCCCACTGTTTCTCACTTGAGTTAGAAATTCCATAACTAATTGGCAGATAGCACAGCTTTGGCTCACCATATTAGAGCAGTTTACATTTTGGAATATCATAAATGCAAGCAAGCTCTTTGCTCTGTCATCTGAAGTAAGGCAAACAATAAATACTAGGTTTAGTGTTTTCTTATGGTGTTTCCTTACACTAGCTGTTACCACGGAAAGGAAGTAGTATTGTTTGTGGCTGGAACCCACATTTGTCTGACTTTCTAATGTTGGGGAAAGGTTTAGTGGAGGTAGGGAGAAACTCCACGTTGCACTTGTTACGTCAATACCTGTTGTGTAACTTTATTTAGCTTTGCACGGAGGAATTGAATTTGCATTTTGAGTGCTCTGAGGAGCATACTAGGGGATTTTGCCTACGGAAAGTGGCAATATACAAAGCCAGTTAAAGCTGTAAGGTAAAAAATGGAGTGATGCGCTTTTGACTCAAAAGCTTTTAAGTTGAGTGGATTTTGGTGGCCAGTGAATCTTTGTTCTGCAACTCTGCACTGTGGGGTTGGAGACTAAATCTAATTTGCACCCTTCTATTTCTTCTCTAGCCCACAGAGTGAAGACTGTCCCCCAAAGCTCCCATAGTTAAGCTGCAGGGCAGAGCAGAGTTAGGAAGTGATAAGGAGTGTCAACAGTGTGTGATAGCTGCAGGGATTCTTTGCTAAATGAGATAACATCCCCTTCTCCCTGTAACCTAGAAGGTTCTGGTTTCATCAACCTTATGCTTTCTGCCTCATGACAAGAGCAGAACCCAGTAGAGATTGTCCTCTTTGGGATCTGGGGGAGATGGGCACAGCCACTTCTGTTCACTAGGTTAGATTCTAAATGGCCTGCCTTTCAAACACAGGGGTGAATGAGCTCTTGTATGTGCAAACAGCAGTCAGCTTTAACATGAATTGAGTATTGATAGCCCACAAGTGCAACTTGGAAGAACCCTGTGTACATGATCACCAAAAAAGAAAAAAAACAAAAAAAAGGCATTGGATTAAACTTTGACCAAAAAAAGCCTTAGTACAAATCCATCAACATTTTAAATATAATGCATTTCCTTTCCTTTTTTCTATGTCTTCTCAAACAGCTTTAAAAGATCTCATTTCTACTCAAGTCCAGGAATTTACTAACATTGTTCAACTGTTTTCATCTGTGTGACAGATACTTTTTCTACAGACCTGTTGTGATGCATTTACTCAGGATGATGTCAGAACCAAGGGAGGAGCAAGAGAACACAATTTCCAATATGAGCAACTCCAGGCACATCCTCATACTCCATGGTATGATGGTAAGCAGAAAAAAAAATGTTGTCACTCCATGAAAGCAGTTTCGTCATTCTTTTGGGAAAGTACTCTGTGGAAGTTCCCTCACACAAAGCTTTCTCCTCACTTTGACACTTAAATTGTTTGCTGAATTAGTTATTGACCAACCAGTAGTCTGCCCTGAATAAGGAACTGTAGGTAGGTTCACACCCAAAAGCTCAAAAGACACCCCATAATGGCATGGAAACCTATGTGTGTGCTTTTGCTTTGCTTTGCTCAAAAAGAAATATAAACAGTCACCTCCTCTGCTGACTTGCTTCCTTTGTGTCCCAGTCCAATTACTTTGCTGCAGGCAGCAAGAACTTGAAGGACAGTGAGCTCACTCTCTTCTCTCCAACCTTCTGAACCTGTATAGCTCACGCTGTGAGACCTGCTCCTTGGATGAAGGAACTTGATCTTCATTTCTTCCCCCTCCTAGTCTCTACCTTGCATCCGAACACTTGGGACTGTACAAACTGGCCAAGTGTTCACCTTCTTAGCTCATTGTTTGATGTTATATTGCCTGAAAATGAGAAACAGTGTCAATAAGAACACTGGGGTATGTGACAAGTTCTGTTAGTCCCATTGCTCTTAAGGCTGAAAACAAGGCATTGCAGTGTGCTTTGATGTGTCTTGTGTCATACATAGTCACAGAGATACAGGACACTGCAATGGAACTATCCTCTTGGTTTTTCTTCCACCAGTGTCTGAGTTCAGCTAGGTGGTCAGATTTTTCAAGGTTGAAATCAGAAATAAAAGGCTGGATTTCTCAGACTTCTTAGAAGCAGTACATAAAGTATTACAGTCTTTGTAATCTAGGGCCCCCAACAGAAGAAGGACATGAATTCAGTGGAGTGGGTCCAAAGGAAGGCCACAAAGATGATCAGAGGGCTGGAGCACCTCTCCTGTGAAGACAGGCTGAGGGAGTTGGGGTTGTTCAGCCTGGAGAAGAGAAGGCTCTTAGGAGACTTTATGGCAGCCTTCCAGTGCCTGAAGGGGGCCTGCAGGAAAGCTGGAGACATACTTTATCAGGGAGCGTGGTGATAGAACAAGGGGTAAAGGCTTAGAAATAGAAGAGGGTAGGCTTAGGTTAGATATAAGGAGGGAATTCTTTACTATGAGGGTGGTGAGGCCAATGAATTGGAATAGTTTCTGGATGGAGAATCATCTGCAGTAGCATGGTGCTTTGCCATAAAATACATAATCTAAAGTCTTATATAATGACCTTTGTTGTACCAAAACACGTATTTCTTGAGATGGGGTTTTTGGCTGTAAAACACCACACTGGAAAAATCTTCAAGAAAAGAAATTTGGAGATATTAAGGCCAGAATGGAATAGCAGATAGATCACCTTTTCCTTCCTGCTGTATTAGCAGTTTCTCAGCAGCTACTACACCGTTCAGGCTGTGATTGCCGTTTCTATTAATTCGATACCACATTTTGTTTGCTTCGCTTTGCTTCCCATCTTGATCAGCCTTTGAGTGTGAGTACAATCAAGCATTTCCAAGGCAAATGGTACGTGATCAGTGGCCACACGACAAAGATGAAAATTGTCCTAGGGATTGTGCCTGTAATATCAAACAAACAAAACTTGATTCAGCAGTGTAAAGATTCCACGTTCAAGTTTTTTACTTGGATCAAAACTCTCTGCAAATATATAAAGTGCATTAGAAAAGACAGTTAAACACAAGAATAAATGTTGTACTGTGCTTTTATATTTCGGGGTTTGTTCATTTGGCAAGTTAAACAGTATCATTGAAATCAACATCTGCTTTTCTTCTCGTTGTGTTTTACTGCCATAGAGGTGGTGGTATCAGTGAAAAGAACGAGTTAGTTATAGAAATGTTGCATGATACAACACAATCTATTGGCAAGTTACCAGAGTAACTTCCACAGGATCTGAAACTGAGACAGAGACCAAGACTATGCAGTTGTGTCCATATGGGCTCAAAAAGCCTGTCATTGCTGCATTCCCCGGTCACAAAAACTGTTGTGGGTTTTCTCAGTTTTGAAAAATAAGAAAACTGTCTTCCTTCTTGAATATGGCTTTCTTTTCCCTGAGGAAGCTGGTCACAATCAGCTTCAAACTGTCTCTGTCAGGGCCTGGCACTATAAATCTGTAAGTTAGCTTTCCTGTAGCATAATTATTCATTGTGATGCTTATAACATAGCAGTTTTACATGCTTGCCTTCATGCCAAAGTAGCTGGGACTTTAAAATACAAAGGAAGCTGAAGATTGTATAACCTATGTGCAGATGAGGTAATGAATGTTTGGGGCAGAATCTGAACTGAAAGCAGCAGGCCCTTTAGCGTGCAACAAGGAAAAAGCCCAGAGCAGCTGGGTAGAACCAGCAGCTGAATCACTTGCACCCAGTACAAAACTGCCATTCATTTGGCATGAACAGAAACATTTTCCTGGTCATGAATGGAGGTGGCAAATACTGGGAATACTCAGGCCTGGGACCACACAGAAACACAACTCAAATCATCATTATTAAACCATTCTACTTACAGCTGGCATATAGGTGCTTGCACCTCCCCTTGTTTGAACAAGATTCCTTCTGCAAAGATCTCAGTCAGAAATGTTTGGTGGCAAGAAATTGAGTTGCTGTGGTCAAGTATGAAACAATCTAATTCCTATTATTCTTCTAAAAGTTGGCATGTCAGTGCAGCTGGGAATGGCAGAGACAAAATATATTTTTAAAAGAAAAGATCCCTTCTTATGTCTCTTTGCCTCTGTGTTTAATTACTTTGGCTGCGGACACCATTGTTGGAAGCAAAGGCAACTTTTAAAAGATTTCTCCCCCCTTTCAAATAAAAACAGATTAATGTGTTAGCTGATTCATATTATAAACAT
Source organism: Nettapus auritus (assembly GCA_011076525.1). Lineage (NCBI taxonomy): Eukaryota > Metazoa > Chordata > Aves > Anseriformes > Anatidae > Nettapus > Nettapus auritus. The sequence goes on along the minus strand of CM021777.1, from coordinate 530,321 downwards.
TCAGACAATGACTGTTCAGTTTCAAAATTAAAAAAGAAAGCTGATACTGTTGAGAACAGAAAAAAATAAATACAGATTTCCTGTTTTATAGCTACAAATAATAGCACTATAATAAAAGACAATTTTTCATGGATAATTAAAAAGGATAAAAAATATTACAAAATCACAGTACAGCCCTACAAAAAGTGTGTTTCTGTACTGAAAGAAATGGCACTGACAAAATTTTTTTTGAGGTTCTATATCTTTTATTTACAAAGAAATACATTGACAAATTGTTGAAATACTTGTAGTCTCACTGTTAGAGTTCAGATCTACTCTAAACACCTTTTTAATGGACAAGGATGAAGAACAGGAATTCTGTTGTGTACTTCCATATTGAACTCATGCATTGCTGGACTCCCTACTGGTTTACTGCATGACTAACTACATGATACTAATTATGCAAAGAAAAGAGAATATATTAGCTTTCTGTCCTTGAAATTCCATGATGTATGACTCAAGAGGGTATTGAAAACCTGGGTTTCATATTTCTTCAAATTTTCCAGTGGAATTTCAAATCTCTATTGAGAATTTTAGATTACTGTGGTGGACTTACTCTTTTAAGAGCTCATTTAAAAGCATCTTAGACTGTGGGCCAGTTTGAAGAACCTCCATTCCATAGGGTGTATTAAAAAGGTCTAACGTGCAACCATTCCCTAAATGAGCCAGAGCATAGCTATTAGGTCTCCTGATCCACTCTTTGAGAAGCAAGGCAGCACACTTGGGTCTGATCGAGAACTATTTTAAAACTGGATTTTTTTCTCCTGTCCTCAAGTCCAGTGGTTCCTTCATCTTCCAGCCATGCATGCAGGAACCTTGGTCAGATTCAGAGATGTCTGAAGTAAATTTCTCTATCTAAACATTGCAGATTTAGTATCCAAGAGGCTTTTTTGTGAACACTGGACCAAAATCTGTTTCCACTGAAGTCTAAGCTGAAGCACACATTATATTAGAGGGAGAAGGATTAAACCTGTCCTATTTTTCTCTTTAAACCTGGAACATTCATTTTTCCACTGTACAAACTGTGTAAGTTTGCATTAATTTAAATTTGTCTTCTGTCAGGGAGGGAACATAAATTCAAGACATAAAGGCTTTTCTTCCAGCTTTCTTTTAAGAGAGTGCTGTGAAGTTCCAGAAACCACTCACAGATTGCCTTATCTTTTGCTGTTTATTAGCATAAAACTCTGTAACTATTACATAGTTTTAATTACTCCTAGACTAGTACCAAACAACCTTATTATTTCTGTAATTATAGTATTAATACCTCTCACACTTCTGCAGGAACTTATTTCTTACCATGACAGATAATCTTAAAGCTTAGATTTAGATGATAATGCATGAGATTGAATTCTCAGTTTAAGTTTTTTACTAAAATTACAGCTTCTAGCTGTTGTGGTTGCAAAGAATATCTGAAAAGCATAACCTGGCTCCACCCTGAACACTAAAAACAATACCAGCAGAAAACAGAAAACCTTGTTTAAAAAATAACTTCTTGGAGTAGTTACATCTGGGAACTGAGGAAGGCCAGTGGAGTGGTAGCCCCTCCTAGCACCTTTTTTCCATTATGGGGTACATAACAGAAGGGAGGATTTGCCAGTCCAGCAGTCCCCCTCTTTTCTCTGTTCTACTGTAGCTGCTAGAAACCATCACGTCAAGGCTCCTGAATTTTTAGCACTTTGGGTTGGTAATACTGTAGTCCCATTTATTACAACATGACTTCAGAAAAAACTAACATTCACAGAAGTTACGGGAGCTAATGTCATATGAAAAAACAACTACTGAAGTCATTTCAGAAATTTCCTTTGACTTTCAGAAGATGAGGGATGCTTCAGTGGTTCATTTGTGAAACATCTTTGCTTTCCAAATAGGTCTTGTATGACCTCATTTTTTAACAGTCATAGGTGGTGTTGAAGCTCTTATTACATAATTTGAAATATATTTTCACAACCTCCAGGAACCTGGAATTTTCTGACAGATTATTAATGATGCAACAGGATGCCTATTTCATAACAGTGCACTGAATCTTACTATGAACTCCTGGAATCCCTTATAAGATAGGGTCATGTTCTCAGTTTCAGCCTCTAGTCTTTAGTGTAAAATAAATATATACATAATAATTGCTAAGCAAAATAGCCACTTGTCATGACTTCACTTTTCTTCTGGGTATATGCCTGAGTACCTTAACCTATGTCCACCTTCCTCTTCAAAATAGCAATAAATGCTGATGAGAGAAGTATATTTCATAATGATTGCACTTTGTACAGACTTACATCCACTAAGAGTACAACTGAAATACTGTCGTTACAGTATTTCTTACACAGAGGTCCATATGCTCTCCTAGGACCCTGACCTTTATCAGAAGTCATAGGGCAGAAGATAGCACAGTGACAAGTTTGAGCTATATATGCCCTCTTAAGAGGGATTCAAGTCAGCTTGCAAAAAATCCCAAGTAAACATAGCCACAGTCAATGCAGCTAGGTGCAAGAATAACTCCTCTGCTCTGCTTTCCTCTCCTCTCATTAGTGCCATGATAACAGCATGGTATCTGAGCAATGTGCTTGTATATAGCACACATTGTTTTCCCCAGAGAAGGGAGTGTGTGCAGATTAGCAGGGAAAGAAGGAGGGGTTTGTTTGCTCACACAAATGCATTTGGAGCAGAAGGCAATGATGTTTTCTGACTTCCTGGAACGTTTCATTCAAAAGTGTTGGGCCGTCTCTGTAGAAAGACCTGTTTTCCTCTTTTCCTCTGCCACAAAGAAGAGATCTGGACCTTTATGTCCAGATCTCTTACTATTGGGAAGGGCAAAGAATTTTTACCTGCTATCATCCTCCTGACGCTTCAGCCGTTGAGATGTTCTAGTGCCAGGTCCCACATAATGCTGACAACTTCCTCAAGTTTTTGCAATATACTGCCAAAAGGATGGAGAGGTTCAAAGTGCCTTTCATTACCTTTGACAATTTTCCCTTTCCCCCCAAAATAGGAGGAAATAAACAGCACTTTTTTTTTTTTTTTTTTTTTTTCCCCAAGCTCTTCCCTTTACCACGGCTGCAGATCACTTAGCTTGGCCTAGACTAGCCAGCGCGAAAGTAGCAGTCCTTCATCTTGTGCTTCATGTGCAGCCTATAAGGCCCTTTGATATCACAAGGGCCGTAGGGACATAATAAGCTTATACTGAATTAAAGGAGAACGTCTCATGCTGCTTACAGCTTATTATTTATTTCATATTGTTACCTATGAGACATCAAAGGCTGCTTTGCAAATCTGTGTGCCAAAATGAATTCTTAGGGCTTCTGAAATATGATAAAAAATAGTAAGCTGTCCTTCAAATACTGTGCTATTAAACAGAAGGTGAGTAGTTAAAAATGGAACATTCCATGTAATTCCACAAAAATTAAAGCATCATGAACCCTGAAATATAAAATACCTGCAAGGTGTTGTTATAACCAATTTCTTTCAGCAACATGTTTAACCTTTGCATTTATTTTCTACTCTGTTTCCAGTTTGTTTAAAGTCACTCACTGAACACTTTGTCTTAAGTATGTGTTAAAAGCATGACATCACTTGCTGTACAGCTGTTTCTATCTATTAATAGATATATATAGATAGACAATTATACATCATTGTAATGATGTATAATTAAATAGATGTACTTCATATGAGAAAATCAATTAAAGTCTAAGAAAAGTAGTAGATGAATTTAAAATGATTAATACAATTCCAAAACTGAATGTAATTTCTCAATAGATTCTTTGCTGACTGAATGTTAGTGTAGATGTTTTTTCTTCTCTTTCAGCTATATTCTCCACTTCGTCTTTCTCCTGCATTGATCTTTCTTCAACTGTGGCAAAGGAATAACTGAAGAGCAGTATGTGAGCATCCAAGCATTTTATAGAGCACACAGTAGATGCTGTCTGGTTATTGTCCATGCTGAAATGATTTTCCTGCATTACCAGATCCTAACACCAACAGAGAAGTCTTCTGTATTGACTGTCTTTTGGTAAGGGAAATGCAGACTTTTCCAGGGATATTCTTATGGCTTAAAATAGTGTAATGGACTGCACTGGATGTTGCCTCCTTTGTCACCTTCAAGCAGATGTAGAAAGGCTGAAATTGTTTCCTGGAGACTTGTTGATCCCAGTGTAGTAGTGCAGTTCTGGGTTTTAAAATAAAACAAAACAACAACAACAAACACAACAAAAAACACAAGTGTCCTGCCTCCTTTGCACAGAAGTTGTCTGACCAAAAAAAAAAAAAAAAAAAAGCTGTTTGAATTTAAGTCAATTAGTTACTACTGGGTTTTTCCCCTTTCTTTCTGTTTGCTATGTTATTTCCCCCACCTCCACCACTATATCCTCGCCAAAGCAACAGTGACAGTGGATTTCAAACAGTTACAACATCACAGTCAAGAAATGAGTGAACCTCACTTACAGTGACCAACTTGCATCTAAATCTTAGTGTTAGCATAGAGTGTGGCATATCAGATTTATCAAATGTAAACAACAGATTTATGATAGAAATAGCAGACCGGTGTAATAGGAAGCATTGCATTACTCCGCTGAAAAGCAGTGAACTGTTTTTATATGCATGCTCTGAGGGAGGAACTTTTGTGCTTTCCCGTATTAAAGAGGACTGGTATCTATAGTTCTGCAGCAAATCTTACAGAGATGAGATTCTTTTTTATCTCTGCCCCATATTTTATGAGTGACTATGAAGACTTGCAAAAGTATATCGTGGATATAGGTACCAAAATCCCATTGACTCCATGCAATCATTTACTGTAGTAAATGGGATTCATTCTCAAATCAGTTTTGAAATGTCAAAATGTCATATCTCTTCTTGCTTTTTTTTTTTTTTATCCTTCCTCATGATAATTCTATCTCTTTCCCCCCATTCTTTTTTACTTTTAATATATTTTGTTTGAGGTGAGAATTGTCTCTAAGTACAGGTTGTATGTATAAACGGAGTCTACGTAGAGACACATGGCATGTTGTGAGCTGTGTGTCGACTGGACAGATGTGAATTTAGTGGGGGAGAAGGGAATAGCACTAAGAGGTGAAAACTGCTCTTTTACACTTCCCTTCTTTAGCAGCAGCTAGTGCTGTTTATGTACTTGTATTTTATATCTAAACCCAGCACTAAATCAAACAAGAATTAGCTCTAGTTGGAAACTTGAGTAGCTACATTAGCGTGATGGTGGCCAATTAATTAGATGAGGCCACAGTAATAACTATTGTGCAATTTCTACTTTGAAGGTAGTGGATTGCCTACCAGCTTGGAGCACAAATGAGGTAAACACCTTATTAACATCTCCATCTAAGGAGCGATACCTGGCACATGGATTAACTTTAAGGTAGTCCTGTGTGGAGTCAGGAGTTGGGCTCAATGATCCTTGTGGGTCCCTTCCAACCCAGGATATTCTGTTATTCTATGCTCTTGGATGGTTGTTGTAGATGCAACATAATGCAAATGAACCACTGTTGTATAAAGCTGAGGTTTTTAAAAAATTATTATTATTATTAATAGAAGTGGAATGTATTTTTTCCTTCTATTATTTTCCATTTCTGTGAAGGCTTGATCTTGGTCTGGTGATTACATGTAGTAGTTTGGTACTGGAGGTTTTTTAGGGAAGGTCATTGATAAGTTAATAATATGCAGTTTTTCCTGATGAAGTCACATAAACCACTGTTTAATTAATTATGTAAAAAGAACAGAGTTCCCTTCTCACAGCTACTATTAATAATTACTGTAAGATAAGAAATTTGAGCTGATAAAACAAATTGACTTCCATGCAGAACTAGCCAGCTGCTGAAGGAAATTCCATAGAGTAATCATATTGATTATACAGTTTATACAAATCTTCCTTTTACTAATGTTATACTTTTTTTTTTTTTTTTTCTGGATTACGATGAAATAAGTGTGCAATTTGACAAACCAAAAATCATCTGTCCTTCAAAAGAAAGGAAAACCATTTTCAGACAGGCCATTTCTGCCAAAAGGGAGTATTTCCATTGCAGTAGAGGAAATCAAAACACGGACATAGGGTTTCCACCATTCTCTCATTCAGTGTCATAGGGGAAGTAGGATAAAATGATGGGAGAGAAACTGCTGTCCTCCAAATTTCCCCATAAGAATCTATGAGCTCATAATGGAAAACCAGGCTGTCATCAAAAGATATTTTCACAATCTCTATGTTTTAATGTTTAAAAATTCCATTCTGATGGATCATAGCAAACTATCTTATCATGGAAGTTCCACACAGATGTGTCTGTATTCCATAACTGGCATCTAGGATTCCTGACATAAAGCTTGGGTACTGCATTACTCTGTCTGTCCTGTAGCAGTAGCTAAGCAAAGGCAGTCATGTGGTCTGAAGATGCACTTGTTTATGTGTACTTGTTTATGATCGATCATTAACTATTCATGCTTCAAAACTGAGCAGGCATTGAAAGACTGACACCAGGCTGGGCAGATGTTCAAGCTAAGCAGTAGTGACGTTACAGTCAAAAAAGAAAAGCCATAATACATGTCTGATATAAGCAAACAGGCAAGTTAATATGGATTGACAAGGAACTAGGCAACATGTAAGTAAAGTTATTTGTGTACATATTTATCTGCTCAGCAACTGAACCCCTCTCTCCAGTGTTCCCGATCATTTCTGGCCTACTGTTAAACTTGTGTGTTACCACAAGTGAATTTTGGAAATGGTATTAAATGGGAACAATGTTGCCTAACCTTGATTGAGCCTGGGGTCATTCTCATTTGTGGAAGGAAAGCTGCCTGTAGGCTGCGGGTAGGCTGAGCCTCTCAGGGGAAATGTGCATCACTGTTCACCCCTCAGTCCTGGTTCTTGGATGCTGCTGCACAAAGTATTCTCTGTGGGGCATCCTGTAGTCTTGGTCTGCCGAGTGTCTGTACTGGAGGTATAAAAGCACACTGAGGCTTCCTCCCTGCCCTTGTAACAGGTTTTCCTCTGGAAGGAGAAGCAGATGAATGGAAATATGGTGCATAGCCCAGTCTTCTGACAAGTATTTCAAGGGTAGTCAGGAGACAATTTTGTTACCTGGAACAGTTTAAATGCCCTTCATTTGCTTGTGCCGCAGCTGTTTCTGCCACGTCTTTGTCAACTTGTTTTCTCAGTCTTCCTTTTTGTCTTTCTGAACAGCTGAACCAACAACAGCAGAAATGGTGGTGTCTGCATGGCTCACCTTTGGCAGAGTGGCCTGGATAACAACAGCTGTTAAGATAGGAGGAGGAAGATAAACAGTATATGGGAATGGAGGGCCCAAAACTGGCAGAGAAGACATTTGTCTCCAATGCTCATTTAAGAGAGGAAGACAAGGATCAGCCCGATTAATAACCTGGGAATTACAAAGAGATGAAGTATAAATTAATTGAAAATCTGAGATGCTGGCAACAGAGATCATGAGATAGAAGCAGACCATCAGCCAATACCTGGTGCTGCACTGCCCCAAGTAACTCCACTGGGATCGTGATCTCTGCCAAGGCCTGACTGAGCATCCTCCCCTTCAGGCACTGTGAGTAGCCAGCATGCCAGCTACTGGAGTGATGGTATAAGGTGTAACACATAGGGACAAACATTTTGAATAAGCTTATATGAAATTATGAGGTGCTTTCTCACCAGTATGTGCCTTAGCAGACTGTAGGAAGCAGCACAGGGCTGGAACACCCAGGAGGTAAGGAGGTGGACATGCACTCCCAAAGATGGTATGTGTTTGTAACCCACACTGCCTTCCAATGTGTGCATGTGTGACCTTGTGTATACGTGGGGGGGGGAGGAGGGAGGGGAGGAATTAGAGCTTTTTGAGATAAGTTACAGAAGGGTGGAGATGTATAGGTATTAATTAACATTTTGGAGACGTCTTCTACTCTGACTTACCTGTTGTATTATTGACATGATCTTGAATGCATAGTTCATTGCTTGCTGGTCAATTCTGTGCCATGCATAAACCAATAAACTACTTTGATCCACATGCAACATAACTTATGGGAATGGAGCAGTTTTTCTCCATGACAGGGCCATCATTTCACATCTGACTGAGAAAGCAGTACTCACAGACTGCAGCCTTCTCACTCTGCTCTTTGGTCTGACTGTGATCTCTAGCAAAGGAGAGTGTGGGGCTGGAAGATTAGATACAACGGGCTCAGCCGGGAAGTTGTTAGGCCCTTCTGAGTGCCATTGCAAGGCTTTTGTTACGTGCTTTGTCAGATGGGAGGGAGTTAAAGCTCAGCTGCCAAGGGTGTATGTGATCTCTCTCTAGCAGGGCTTCTTTGAAGAGGATGGCTAAAGAGAAGAAAGGGGTTTCACCTGCAATACTGCACATTTGTGTAAGGCCTTCAGCGCAGGTAAAGAGTCCTGAAAGTACCCTCCTCCAAATAAGAGCCTGCCACCCCCTCTGCTATTGTGCTTCCCAAATGCGTGACAATGAACAGGAACTTCATGCCCTGGGAACTGCTGGGTTTGTAAATTTGTCTCACTGCTAATTTGTGTTGGGCTGTGGGAATACTGCTGTCCCTAGAAAGTACACAGGCTAGACCTCTGTCTCCTTATGAATTCTTAAAGCATGTCAAGTTGAATTTGAAAGCATTTTTGTGCTTTCATAAGGAATGTATTTCTTCTTGATTATAACTTGTTAATATTATTATTCAGATTTGGAATAGGGCTAGAAGGACAACTCAGTTTTGTTCTGCCTGACAAAGAAAGTGAATCATTTTCTATAACAATATAATAATAATAATAATAATAATAATAATAATAATAATAATAATAAAATAAAGTGTTTTTTTTTCCCTCATTTTCAAAATATATGCTATATACGGGGCTTTTCTTATGGTCAAAAAAGAACATCAATTTGTAAAGAAAAAAACAGTAGGTTATAGTTAAAAGCTGCCAACATAAAATAATGTGGCAATTTAAGGTTTTTATCTCCCAGACAGAACTATTTGTTTATATTTTGGTTGAACTAAGTCTCCATTTTGAGAATAAATGCAATTCTAAAACAGCAATTAAAAAAACATTTTCCCTTAACTCTACTTCTGATTGATGTGGTAGTTGAGATTTTAATTCATGTAATTATCTCTTTAGTGCTTACCAGGTAGTAGTAGATTTAGATTATTTAACTTTCTCTTTCTGTCTTCATAATATATTTCCCATCAGACCATTTTGGAAGTTTACTTAGTCTGTATTTACTCTTCCCCAGATGATGAGATGAGAGAGACAGAAAATCGAGCAGGAAAGGAAATGCCTCTGGCATCCCATAAAGGTCATTGTAACAATCTCATAATCTCATTTCCTCTTTAAAGTTTACCTGGGAGTCCCAAACTTTTTTTTTTTTTTTTTTTTTTTTTTGCCTTAGCTCTGCCACTATGTAAAAACGGAACTCAAGTCCCGTGTTGCAATTCTGTGGTATTGCGGTGAAATGGAGCATCCCTTTCCTTTCAGAGTTTACAAGTATTTATAAAGGAGCCAGCACTTTGCTTCCTTCAGATCACAAAACCAACCTGCCTGACAACTGCAACTAACAGGCATCACGGGAAAAGGTAAGAAATCCTTTCTTCTCTAGGCAACACAAGCCTGGCACCAGCAGACTTCAGATGAAACTAAAGAAAACTTAAACACAATTTGTAAGTGTATTTGAATACTTGTCACGACATTTTTCTCAGAACAGTACTTACATGCGCCTGAAGTTAAATGCATATTGTATATATGTACACAGCTAATAGACTTATTATCTAAGATAATAGCTAATGTTATAAATTAATGATCGTTTCTATGTTACCAATATTCATTAATGGAGTGTGTAATATATATATAGATATATATTTATGATGAGGCTGTTCTCTGTTTTAAAAAAATGCAACACCATTGGCTTGGCCCTGCCTTGAGCTGAGACTGGTTCAGGGGATATAAATTACTTTCAGACATAAATCACTCTGCAATTCTCAGTGAAGGAATCTGTGCTGATTTATAACACCTCATGCTCTGGATCACAAGGAGCACATGATGTTGGTACACTGTACTCAGCTATGAAGTCCCAGGCAACTGCACTGATTACTGATGTTCAGAAATAGAGTTTACTCCTGATTATTTTTTCAACAAAATTGTGAGTTGGGGGGGGGGGGGGGGGGAAGATAATTTTAGATAGAAAACTTTTTTCAGGAGAAACATGAATCGTGAAGCTTCTTAAAATCAGACAGATTTTTTTTATTAGTTAGTTTTCCATTTCAATGAAAAGTTGGTATTAAAAAGAAAGCCTTTTTTATCCCCTTCCCCTCCCTCCAAGTTTTTAGTTATTTCAGTTATCAGTTTTATGAAGCATAGTGATGAATGCCATGTGGCAGTGAAAGAAATCATAATCTTTCAGAAAGATGCAAAAGGTATTTTTCTTTCAAAAATTACAGATAAACCTGCTTACAGTAGAAAATCAGGAGCCAAGAATGTTTACCTTCTAATGAAGCAATATACTGACAGGCTGCCTGACAGTAGCTGGCTTTTGACCAAGGCTTCTGCCTCTTTCTGAGTTCGGATGAATGTGAGCTGGTTCCTCTCTTGGATACTCTCTCTGGACACTGTACTCATAGCTTCTGGTCCCATTAATAGCTGTGCTGTGTGGCATGCAAAATCAGATGGCATTGCTTTCTTTGATACTTGCCCAGAAGCAGCTGACTTCCAATCAAGTTAATCTTGCTAAGACTGCTAATAATAACAGGAGTTGTCAGTGAGTAACAGATTCGGTGCACATATGAATACACACGAACTCCATAAACACAGATGAAACTGTTTCATAGAACATGAGAAGGAATCATGAGGATTACTCTCCTTCCATTGCAAAAGACTTGTTTGCGAAATGAAACTGCTTGGAAAAAAAAAAAAAAAAAAAAAAAAAAAAAAAAAAAAAAAAA